>RXPK01004823.1:0-59772 GCA_004143645.1 Protaetia brevitarsis
TATTTCATAAATAGTGCTAACTAAATTTCTCGAGCTATTATCCAAACATATGTAGTATATTTATTTTTATATAGATAATATTTTTTCAAAATATATTCAATGAGGAAATGACAGATTTTTTTTTTATTCGAAAATATTTAAATTAATATATAGAGCATATTAAAAATACTGGTGTTCTTAGTTGCTTAAATGCTAAGTCCATATAACATATGGATGGTCTCGGGAAAGTTCGCTATATGATTTCCATTTGCAACAAGAAATATAAGCATTGGATTTAATATCAGAACTCAAATCTGAATCTCAAATCGACATAGGAAACAATTTTGGAACGAGTGTGATTTCAGTTAGGATGTTGACCTAATAAACACTTTCTAATTATTCTGTAAAACTTAGAAAAATTACATTAGATATGTACAACACCATTCTATGTACAAGAAACCTCAGTATCCGGGCAATTTAAGGCTACATGTCTGGATAATGAATCTGATAATCGAGCAGACCTAAAATATTACATATGAACTTTTTTTGTCATATAATCGGTAATGAGAGGTTCTACTGCAAAATATAAAATATGGATTCAATATTAAGCAACACGAGAAACCAGTAATTCTCAAGATACTCACATATTAACAACATACATATACAAAAAAAAAGGTTAAGCTGGACGGCATCTTCTCAAGAAAAAAAGTGTGCTAAATTTTTTATTTCAAAATAAAAATTCAAATGCAATTACTTAGATATACAACGTTTTATTGGTAGGTAACTGATTACTGTCTTTTTATGATTGATCTGGTACCCTGTATGTCGATCTCATCCTTGTGGCAACTGGATAAATTTATAACATTGGACATTGTTTATCACAATATCCATACCTACAATCGCTCAAAGAATCGCACACATCAACTTTTGTATAAAACATCTACTACTATATACTGTACAACTACCACTAAACTAGGGTGCTCATAGAACTTAGACCGCTGATAGCTAAAATCGAATATTCACGTAATATATTTTTTGGCAGTATTTTAAACCTTGAGGAGTTTTTATGCACTATGTATTAAAGAAACAAAATTTAAATAAAACAATACAAAACTGTTTAATTTCAATTATGTCTACTTTTAAAAGCCTTGCGTACTGTACGACGCTGTCATAACACATTCGTCTCATTCTGTTGTTTCATCCTTCTGTCATCTTACTACAAAAAATCTTTTAATGTACTGGCATCGTGTAACCATTGCTCTTACCATCATTTGCTGTTTCTATATTTTGCAATATCCCAATATGTTCACCGATGTTTTATATTTGTTATGCATATCTCCATTCTGTAGGCTGCTACTTTCATATTTTTAATGTGTGTTTGACAAATATACTTATGACAGTTCGAGTTGGACGACAAGCTCTATCCTGAACATATTTTTGTAACATGCGTACCACCTGCGTTGTTACCATTTTACCTATTATTTTTAATTAGGATACTTGCAGTTTGTTCAATATAACCAGTGCAATGTTTATTTACGACTCTGTCTTATAACCCACATCATGACCACAAAACTACACACCACTGCTATGACTTCCCTTACCACTACGTATGACACTGCTTGTCGCTTGTTTACGATACGATAATCACTAACTCACGTGACTCAAACAGTAAGTGGTTGACACGCGATGAAAATTTGTAAACCTAAAGCCCGTATTATACTTAAATACATATTAAAATAATAGGAGAAAGATTTAATTTTTGTTAAATAGAGTATATTTTGTACATGCGTATTCACTTAAAATATCTTATTTTTTAATTTACGAACACGAATTATATATAATGTTTAGTATTTCGTTAAAATGCGTTAGAAGCCATGAATTAAAATTTTAATAGATACCGAAATTATGACACCCAATCTTGCTTTTTTTTATGAATATCCCAAATGTTAACAAACATACTTTTGTTGCTTAATAAACTGATAATATTATATGTATGTAGATTAATAGTTGTTAAATATTAATTTCATGTTGTTAAATATTGTGTGCTACATGATTATATTTCCCAATAAAATATATTAAATAAATTTTTTCGTAAAACCAAAATAAGATATTGGAAAACGATTATAAAATAATATTCAAAAAATATTTTGCAATCATTATTACTGCAATTTTTTATAAATTTGCTTATATGTTGAATGTTATTTTGGTTTGAATTGTATTAAATTTGTTTCCATGTATAATAAATATGATTTTTTAAATATAATGCACAGTTATAAACAAATATTAATAAATGTGTTGTTTATGGGAATATTTCTCTACATAAATATTGTAAATAATAATATGATATTTTATAAATTTGTGTGCTACCTGGGATGTATAAATCAAATATTTTTAATTTTTTTTGCAATTATAGATGTTGAAGCAGTACAACACTACTATAACTAATACTGATAATAGAACACTTGACTTGTTTTTTCTAATATAAATTATAATTTTTGTATTACTTATTGCGATTATCCCCTTGTTCCTGAGGACTCTTACCATCCTGCACTTGGTTTGTCATTTGATTTTGAAGATGTTACACGAGCATCTGTATTTCCTTATGCTGTTAATGTTGCATATAATTTTAGCTGACTACTTGTCTCTGTATGATGCATTGCTGAAGTACGATTGGAGTTTTGTAGAAAGCCATACTAATGTAGATTTAGCATTGGGCGCATTTTATAAAGCATTATATTCAATCTTTGAAATTTATATACCATATAAACATATCACCAATCATAGCTATCCACCATGGTTTACGAACACAATCAAATGAAATCTAAAACTTAAAAATTTCTATCACAGGAGATGGTCTAAAACAAAAAAATTAACACATTACAATGAATTTAAACGGCTCCGTAATATCACAAAAAAGAAATAAAAAACGCCTACAACCAGTATATTCTTGAAATGGAACGAAACATTAAGGATAATCCAACTAGCATTTGGAAGTTTCTTGATACAATTAAAAGATCCAGTAGAATTCCTCCGAGACTACTTGATAACGATGAAAAAGAGTACATACTCTAATCCTGCTGATATTATGAATGCTTTCGCGGTCTCCTTCTCTAATACAGATGCACCAGACACCACATCGCAGATTGATGACAGTTTTTCTCACAGTCTTCCTCACATGATTATGCCGACAAATGAAGAAGCCGTTATTCGGGCAATGAAAACATTAGCTAACAAACATACTGCAGGGGACGGATCAGATTCCTAGTTTCTTAATTAAGATTGCAGATACGGCTCTTGCTAAACCATTAACTTTTTCATAAACCTTTCTATTGAAACCAGCATATATCCATCTCGCTGGAAGAAAACCAAAATTTGTCCTGTACACAAAAAGTGAGATTCTGTCTATGATATGTAACTATCGTCTATATCTATCCTGTGTAACTTTGGAAAAGGTCTATGAAAAAAATTCTGTATTCATCTATATATTGTAGTGTTCGACCCTTTTTATCAGAGCAACCAGCATGGAATGCACCTCTGGACGATCAACACACTAATTTTAACATGCATCACACAATTTATTAGCGAGGTTATGGACAAACGCGGACAAGTTGACCGTTATTTTATACTGACCTATCAAAGCATTCGATACGATAGAACATGAATTGCTCGTCACTAAATTTACATCTTTCGGTTTTACTCCAGCAACGTACCAACCTAATAAAATCCTACCTTAGTAATCGCCGATGTTATGTATATTATAATGGACACCAATTCTGACGAATTCATACTTAAATCCGGAGTACCACAAGGCTCGAATCTGGGTCCTCTATTATTTAACATCTTTATTGATGAATTGCTGCAGGCCACTCTTAATGTCCAGTGTTAGCATATGCAGACGACATAAAATTATATGCAGAAATTTCCTCTAACAACGTGTATCAAAACTACAGAGAAAATCTGAATGTGTTTGTTAACTGGTGTCACATTCATAAACTTCATTTGAACGTACACAAATGCTCTATTATATCCTATATTGCGACTAGTATCTCCGTCATGTCCAACTATACTATGAATGGCACCCCTTTACAGAGAAATCAGAAGTTAAGGATCTGGGAAGTGATGTTTGATAGTCGACTTACTTTTAAACATCACATAGAGATGCAATGTGCGAGTGCATTACGATCACTGGGATTTTTAATGCGCGTATCCCGCTATTTCACCGACATAAACCTCATCAAGACCTTGTAGTTACGCACACGTTATCTGTAAATTAGAGTATGCTGCTTTAGTTTGGTACCCCATTATATGCTTGTGACGCATTACAAGTCTTGATCGTGTTCACCGCAAATTTCTAAAATTTCTTAGTTTCGAACAAGATGGAATCTACCCAGAAAGAGGAATTTCACAATGTCAGCTACTAGAACACCATGGTATGCTTTCCCTAACGGATAGAAGAAATACATTGTGTCAACAAACTTTAATTAAAATACTAAACAGCAAAATTGATTGTTCATATCTCTTAGAGAAAATTGCATTTTATGTACCACGTGTGAACACTAGGATAGAAACCAACTTCAGACTTCCATTGGCAAAAACCAACACATTGAAGCGAGCACCGATAAGTACTTTGATGAAACTGGGAAATGCCAAGGACGTCCTTCATTAACTGTCTTCATTTTATTGTTACAATCCTTTTTAATTTACATTTTCAATTTGTTTTTCAAATTAGCGTTTATTGTACTTATTTTTTCATATTTGTATATGCACACAATTGTATTGTTTTGTACATTTTATGTGTCGTTCAAATTGGGTCAATTTGACCTGTTGGACATCAAATATATATTATTATTATTATTTAAATTCTATCGTCTAAGAAGGGTCACGAAGGGTCAAATTTAATATTTTTGAAAAGAGATTTTTTCTGCGTTCTGTGATGTAATACATCCATATCTTATTTTAATTCGAAACTTTTAAAAAAAATCGAAGTACTTAGTAAAATTTTGAAAATGAAAAATTTTGTTAGCTTGGAAATGTTGTCTTTATCGATCGTTACTTCTTTTACTGCGTGAAGTTTGACCAAAAAATAAATAATAATTGTAAAAAAACACATTTAACTGAAACAAAACATATTTTAATAAAGAAGTAAGATCAAGAAGAATTACATAATTTTTATGTTACAATGATGTTCGAAATGATTTCCATTTACCTCCTGCAATAATGAACACGTTAGCAAAATTTTTGCAAAGAATCAATCAAAATATTTGGAGAAATACTGGCAATTTCGTGTCTTATACGTTGTTACAGGGCATTCGATTGTAATGGTCTGTTGACACACTCGATTTTTTACATGACCCAAGGGAAAACTCAAGTGGGGTAGATCAGGAGAGCTAGCTGGCCATTCAATAGCCTCTTCGCGCCTATCCATCTACCGGGAAATGTTTCATCCAAATATTCGCGCACTTGACGGCAAAGAATGCGGCTGTGCTCCGTCTTGTTGAATTCCATATGGTTTCTGTTGGTATACACAATTTCGGATTGCCCGTGATTTGAATATTTCCTAAGTCGTGGAACAATATGTTGTTGTAAAGTTGCAAATATCTTTCAGACGTAAATTGCCGTTAATGAAGAAAGGACCTACGATATTCCGACCATAATGCCAACCAAACATTAATTTCTCTGTCGATGCTGTCGTATGAAGCTGCTCCATCCGATACGGTATTTCTATCACACCAATATCGACAGTTATGGCGGTTAATCATATCCATTTAGACAAAAAGTTGACTCATCAGAGAAGAGGACTCGATTAGAAAGTTACCATCCTGATGTATTCTGTGCATCATAGTTTCGCAAAATTCGGTTCTGCGGGTCAAAATCGTCGTCACTTAATTCTGTAGCAAGTGAATTTTATAAGGATGATATTTTTTTGCGTTTCATTATTTTTTGTATGGATCTCGTACTCATGTTGTGGTTCAACTGCCAACTGTTGTATTGAATTGTTTGGATTTTCTCCACATCCACATAACATTCAAAGAATTTTGTTCGTTGGTAATAATTCGAGATCGCCCAGGTCTTGCCGGCTTTAACGCTACCAGTTTCTTGAAATCTTTGTAAGGTTTTTGAAACCGTCGTCTTGGAGATCGGTTCCCAATTTGAATGAATTTCATTAAAAAGAGTCACTACTTGACACAACTTCGTTTTCTGTCGCCATAATCAACCATCATGAGAATTTCTATACGCTCAGTTTCGCTTAAATGTACCATGTGTTAAACAAATTTTGCAGACAAGTTATTTTTTGGCGAATATGCAAGTGACACATTGTCAATAACAGCATTTTCAAAGCTAACTTAGTTTTATTTCTCCAGAATTAAATTTTTGAATTTAATTTTTTTTTTCCCTTTTAATAAAAATAAAGGTGGGCATGTGTTACATTACTGAATTCATAAAAAAATGCTCATTTTAAAAATATCAAATTTGACCACCCGTGCCATTTAAAAAAAAATCAAGTTAGCCTTGTATTTTCAAAATAAATGATGGTAGAAATTGAAAGAATCTCCAGATGATAGAATTTAAACACTTCTAACTGTATGCCAAATTTCAACGAGCTCTGCTAAACCGTTCTGAAAATATTTAACTGTATCCATACTTTTTAGCGACCCTGTATTTACACTACTGTATTCGTTAATTTGTCTTCGTTTACGTAATACAGAAAAACGGAAGTTGGGCAATCCGTAACATGGTATCAAGATGTCGGTACCAATGCCCGAAGTTTCTGGAGTTAGGAGCTGAAGACACGTTGAAAGCTGCACAGAAGAAATTCAAGAAATGTGAATACGATATCAAGGCCGCTTTAAGGGATTTGGGCTGTGATGTCGATTTAAAAGAAGAATGGACAGGAAAAGGTGGGAAGATTACTACTCAAGCTAAGAAACAACGATAATTACGTAGTTACTTTCTGAAAATGATTTTTTTTAACCGCTTTATACTTTATATTAATGACATTTAATTTTTTTTATAATCATCTATTAATTGCGGTTCCAGGAAAAAGCTTTTTTGCTATTCCCAAACTTATTTATTACTAATTTAATAATTCTTTTTATATTTATATTAAAACATCGTGCATTTATAACTGTTTTGTTTTATTTCTTTTATTAGATTAAACACGTTTCTGTTGGACGCTTCGATTCAATCAATCGTCATTGGTCAGTTCTAACTCAAATTCTGAAAAATATTCGCTTCTTATTGGCTATTTTAAAATTCGAGCATTTCTACTAGGTATTAACTGTGAAAAATAAATTTAAAGAATGTAAATACCATATCAAAGGGAATTAAAAGAAGCGGAGAAAATGAAAAGGTTATTCAATGATTGCAAGCTCTTTACAGTGAGACTGTACTTACTGTAAAAAGCTTGCAATCTTTGCATATTCGCCGTCCTGCCGGCTTTTCATGATCTAATATCGACATAGGTTGAATTATCGCTCGACTCTATATGTTCCTCTAATAGTTTAATTGGTAGAGGGTTCGTCCGATAAACGAGAGTATGTAGGTTCGAATCCTGGGCGAGGAGAAATTTTTTTTTGGGCAAAATTCCTCTTAAACATTACAGACATTAGCAGAAATGCATTAATTTGAAAAGATAATTACCGAAAGTAATTGTAGTTCCCTCGAAAAACAAAAAAAAAAAAGCTTTCAGCATTTTTACTACTAATTTAATATGTTTTTTTTTACTAAAACGTTTATTTAACCGTTTTGTTTTATTCCTAACAGTTAAATTGAACTCACTTTTCTATTTTATTGACGCTTCAATTTAATAGTAAGTCTCATTGGTCAATTTAGACTCCAATTCTGCTTGCTTTTCATTGGCTTTTTAATGCGTGCAATTCTATTGGATATTTTAAAAATGGTAAAGAATCAAATTTAAGAAATGTGAATATATCAAAAGTTGATTTGAGAGTTAAGGTCTTGAAATTCAATTAAAAGAACAAGCTGAAGAAAAAATGATATACTACGTAACTTAAAAAGGAATCGTAGATATTTAGAGAAAACACTTTTTTCCCATTTTTTCCCTTCCATTTGAGGGAGGAAAGTTGTACGTTTCCTCCGTAGGACGGAAAGTAAGTGACATTGACATGATGAAACTGTACATCTTATATAATGTGATATTATATTGATAGATGACATTAGTACATTCGACCCAGTCTGAGCCTGTTTATGAGATAATTGCCAAATTATTAGGCATTAAATTTCAATTAAACTATTATTAAACACTTTTAAAACGACGCTAACTTGACAGTTAGCAAAAAATATTTGACAGATTAAGCCTACTACCCAGTAAACCAAATTCAAATATCCCGCAATTATATTTATACAAATTAACTCGTTTATTCAAAACGCTACATAAAAAATAATACATATAATAAATATATACATAATATGCCGCGTCGGCGTGCTGCATTTTCTCGCCCTCTATCTTCGTCACGAGATGATGAGACCCCTGTCTCGTCCCGAGCTACTGGTATCGAGGACGTTCTTGGTGATTCCACTGCTTATTTTTTATGTATGTTGCTGTTGAATTATTGTTTTAATGGCCTTTTTGTATCTTGTGTGGTTTAAAGTTTTTATTTCTTTTGGCAACTTATTGTATTCTGTTATGAATTCTGTGGTTGGTGTTGTTTTGTATCTGTTGCAGATGGTCTTTTCAGTTCGTAGGTGAGAGTGTCTTCTTGTCCCATGTGTGTGTATTTCTGTATTACTCGTTAATTTCCGGTTAGTTTTAATTAATTGGTTCTCTATTTTATGTATGAATAGTAAGTTTTGTTGTTTAATTAGTTTCTTTATATTTAGTTCTTTTGTTGTTTTATATATTTCTGTTGTTGGTGTTCTTCTATCCATAGACTGTATCAGCTTTATATTCTGTTTTGCTGTCTCTGTAATTTGTCTAGGTTTCTTTTAGTTGTATCGCTCCATACGTTCATCAAGTAGTTCATATGTGATGTAAATAAACTGTTATATATTGGTTTTTTCATATGTTCTGGGATTACTTTCCGTATTTTGTTTAGTCCTGCTATAGCTGTTGCATTTTTCTTAATTAAATTATTTATGTGTGCATCCCATTTTAAATTAGATTGTATTGTTATTCCCAGATATTTAGTTTGCTCAATTTTTTGTATTTTTTGTCCATTCACTTTGACGGTAAAGGTTGGTTTATATTTTTTTCTTGTGAAGACCATGTATTCTGTTTTCTGTTCATTTATTGTTAATAAGTTGTCGTTAAACCATGCTTCCAATTTTTCTATATCGTCATTGATTTGGTTTTGTATGTAGTTTTCGTGTTTGTTGGAGTATATTATACATATTGTAACGTTTTTCGGTTCTTAAAACGTTGTCGGGGTTTTAGAAAAACACACAGGCGATATATTTAAATTCACTTATTCTATTAACACTATTACGGTAATTAAAATCTATTAAAAATGCTTATTAACTATATCACTTAACCACTAATGTCTTTATTTATGTAAACGATATTTATATTACATGTACTAATTCAATCGCGACCGCACTATCGAACTCGTATCGATTGACTGCCTCCTGGCCAACCCAACGCGTTATTTATAGCTGGCGCGAACTTCCAGATTGTTCGGGGGCCTTCTAGAATGTCCTCGAAGATTCTGGAGAATATTCTCGAATCTTCGACCCGGTGCTGCCCTCTGTTATTCGTCGTAGGTAGTTCTTCTTCCGCTATGCTAGCGCCATCTAGGGACGCCTATCGGAACCGCCAGTTGAAAAGTTGGCGCTCGTTACACTGCTCCCCTCCCTTAGATCTGTTCCGTCCCGGAACAGGAACTATCACCTCCATGAAGATACGAACAGTTCTCTCCATTCTTACACGACGAGGTCCGGAAGAAATAGCACGCTACCGTCCGTCGCCTCCCTTCTGCTGACCGCGGATTGTAACTGCATACTAGGAACTCTATTCCAGTATATCGGAAAATTTCTTCGAGCATGTTCCTTACGGACCCTCCAGTCCAAGCCATCCAATCCACAGCCTATTTTGGCACCCTGATCATCTTATTGATCTCCAGCTCCAACAGCTGTTCTCTTAAACTTATCAGGCTGTCCACATCGTCCGGTAGGTTGGCTTGCCAACTGAGGCTTCTTTGGTCACCAAGTAGAATACAAGGCCGTTTCTTCCTGGGCAAGTGCAGAGCCTTGCCCACCTCAGGGTTCTGGCTTCGGAGATCTTGGACACACCAAATTTCTTCTTGAAGACGGTAGCTATCCCCTTGCCATTCTTAAAATCTTGGGCAACACAATGTGCTTAACGCGCACCCTTCAGGAGCCAAAACAAATCTTCCTGAATCTCCGTTGTTACACCATGACGCACTTTGCGGCCATTCCCATATTTGTCCATGAACTCTCATAGCTGAGTTCTTCTTCGGGGAGTCTACAAACTCGGACCATCTGCTCGTCCTCTTGATTGTCCCAAGATAAGGAGCTAGGCGATAAAATGCACCACTCTTGCTTTACCATTGGGTTTTCTTTCTGATGCGATAGATGACGTCATTAATTCGCTTTATCACTTCGTAAGGCCGTCCCACGATCGTTGCAGCTTAGGTGAGAAGCCTCGACGTCGCTGAGGATTGAACAGCCAGACCAGGTCTCCAAGCTGATATCCGCCTTCATTCGCTCTGATGTCGTAGTGTTCTTTCATGCGGTCACTTGCTTCATGGATATTCGCCCTCACCCGATCGTGAATATCATCCATTCGCCTCCGCAAGTTCGAAACATAGTCATCTCCAACTACTTCTTCATTTGGTTTAAAGCGAATTTAAGATCGCATGGTAAGCGCAGTTCTCGTCCAAAAAGCACACTAGATGACTTTGGCCAGTGGTTGCGTGGACCGATGCTCTTATACGCCAGCAAGAATAGATGTAGCTGCTGGTCCCAATCTCGCTGGTGGTCTGCGACAACTTTGATAGATACTTGATAACTGTCCTGTTTCATGCGCTCCACCATGCCATCTGATTGCGGGGCAAGCAGTTGTTCGGTCTTGCGAATACCCAATATTTTGCACATCTCTTGAACACTGCTGATTTCAAAATTCCGTCCCCGTCGGAGTGAAGTTTCAAGCGGCACACCAAACCGACTAAAAAGTTCTTTAACTAAAGTCTCAGCCACTGTAACAGCTTCCTGATTTGGTAATGCGTAAGCTCCCACCATTTGCTGAAGTAGTCTACTGCAACCAAGATGTATTTATTTCCAAATTCCGTCGTGGGAAATGGTCCGGCAACATCAATCGCAATCCTTTCAAAAGGACTGCCAACGTTGTATTGCCTCATAGGGCCCTCTTCCTTTGGGAAGGTCCATTGGCAGCGGCGCAAGTTGTACATCTCCGGCACCAGTCTTTCACGTCATTTGCAAATTAACCCAATAGAATCGCTCTCTGACCTTCTCTATAGTCTTCCGGACTCCAAGATGCCGCTCCCGATGTTCCATTTCCACATGAAGAAGTTTTAAAACTTCGGGAATTCTTGCTTTCGGAACCACAATCTGAAGTCTGCTATTGGTCCCAGCTTCGTCTTCTAACACTCGTCTGAGAAGACCATTTTCCATTACCAAAGAGCCCCACTGAGAGCCAATACGATTTTAGCTCTCGCGAATACGGTGCTACCGTTTCCCAGTTAGGCCGCGCTTCTTGCATCTTCCACTCCATCACACGCTTTCAAAACTTCGACAACTCCTGGTCAGCTCCGGATTTGGTCTTCAGTCCATCTATCATCTATGACAGTAGTCCTCAAGCAGGTTGCCTTCATTTTTTCTCTCGGCACGACAGCAGTGCGTACATCCTTGGAAAGGGTCTCCTCGATAGTGCGTCAGCGTTTCGATGACTGGTTCCAGGCCGATGTTCCGATCAAAGTCATACTCTTCAAGACGCTCTATCCATCTGGCAACCTGCCCTTCCGGATTCTTGAAGCGCAGCAACCACATCAATGCCGCATGGTCGGTTCTAACAAGAACTTCCTGCCATAGAGATATTATGAAAGTGCTCTATAGACTTAATACGGCCAACAGCTCTCTCCTGGTCACACAATAGTTGCGTTCCGGTTTCGACAGCACTTTGCTGAAGTAACCGAGCACTTTTCGTGGCCATCTTGAACTTGGGACAACACGCCTCCGATGCCCACGTTGCTGGCATCAGTATCCAAAATGAATTTTCCTTCAGCCTGTGGATAGCACAAGATGGGCGCAGTGGTCAGCATCTGTTTCAATTCTTCAAAGGCATCCTGGCAGCTCTTCTCCAGACGTAGTCTCTGCCCTCTTCAGTTAGTCTCGTGAAGAGGCTTGGCGATGTTAGCAAATCCAGGACGAATCGTCGGTAATAAGTGCATAGCCCAAGAAAACTTCTTATTTCATGCTTGTCCTTCGGAACCGGCCAAGATTTGACCGCTTCTATCTTCCCTGGGTCAACCGACACTCCATCCTCTGATACTACGTGGCCGAGGTAGTGCACTTGCTTCTGGAACAGGTTGCACTTTTTGGGGTTAAGCTTCAAATTCGCTCCTTTCAATCGCTGAAATACTTGCTCCAAGTTCTTCAAATGGTCCTCAAAAGATTTTCCTAAGACAATTATATCGTCGAGGTATACCAAGCAAGTTTCCCAGGATAGTCCTCTCAGTACGTTTTCCATCAATCTTTCAAACGTCGCGGGAGCATTACATAACCCAAATGGCATGACGTTAAATTGCCAACAATCCTGTCCCGATCGTAAACGCCGTCTTCTCCTTATCCTTTGCCTCTACTTCGACTTGCCAATAACCACTCTTCAGGTCGAGGGTCGAAAATACCTTACACCCACCTAGGGTATCTAAAGTGTCATCTATTCTGGGCAAAGGATAACTGTCCTTCTTGTTACATTATTTAGTTTGTCGATAATCCACGCAGAACCTAGTTGAACCATCCTTCTTCTTCACACCAGTACCACTGGAGAAGCCCATGGACTGTTCGATGGTTCAATTACGCCATCCTGCTCCATATCCTGTATAATTTGTTCTCTTCGGCTCGTTTCCGCCAATGGCATCATTTCTGGGGGCTTGCGGATCGGCTGGGCATCTCCAGTGTCTATTCGATGTCGTACAACATTAGTCCTGCCCTCGTGTTCCGGTCTTCTGCTTGGAAAAGATCTTGGTAGCGTCCAAGCAGCTGTTTCACGGTATGGCGTTGTTGTGTTGTCAATCCTTGCAAGACAAGTCAATGAAGTTATTCAACCATCTAGGAAGCGGATCTGGAGTTGGTTGTTACGCCATCCTCTTTGTTGACAATCGACGACACTAGCACAACTTCCAAAGGTACGCCCTTCCTCAGCTTTACTGGATAACTATTGACGTTCATCAGTCGGACGGGCAATTTTTTCTTCCAGCTTGTATCACTGCTTAGCAACCAGTATTCCACGACCTTGACCGCTAATCGCTCCCGGTTCCAGCATTAAAACTTGCCCTTTGGAAATATCTCCACTCACGCTCGCTTTCACAATGGTTTCACTGCGGCTCGCCACAGTTACTTCTTCTGCCAACACTACGCAGGCCATCATATTCTTGCTATGGTTAAGAATAACTTCTTCTTTGCCAACCTTCAACACTCCTGCTTGCAAGTCCAGTTTAAAACCAAATTCTGTCATTATGTCCATTCCGAGGATTACGTCTTGTTCTATATCTGCAACTACTACACGATACTGGCATGCAGTATCACAATACGGAAATGGGCCATCGTCTCCCCAACACGTTGACTGATTGCCCAGTTGCCGTACGTAGCGTCCACCTGGTTGGATGTATCCGGTTCTTCTTTCCACTGCTTCCGGCCGAAGAATTGTCATTGTTGCACCAGTATCTAGCAGTAAATCTCTCGGTTCCCATTTACATGCCCATACGCGATTGAGGCTGCTAGGTCTACATCCCACTGAAGCAACAATCACTGGTGTTACTGGGGCATCAGCTACATAGGTCGACGATCGCCCCTTCTCGTCGGCCCATTTTTCCGTCGGCTTTGGTTTTCGTGGATCGGGACACCGACTACGTACGTGCCCCATCCTTCCACAATTCCAGCATCGTCTTCCTGGTTGCCTAGTTTGCACGGATTCCATTTTCGTCATCAATTCCGTTATATTTTTCGTCATCATTCCGTCATATTTCGCATCAATCGTTATATATTCCTTCAACTATGGCTCTTCTTCCTCGTGACTCCTAGAACACGGACGCGAGCAGGTCCTTTGACCGATTGCTTCACGGCTTTCAAAATCTAGTGCTTGAGCTAAAGCCTGGTTCAACGTTTGCGGCCGAGCGAGCTTTACTGCCTGTTGAGTATCCTTATCAAGCAGGCCATCCAGGAATTTTTCCACAGCGAGACTCTCGCACACATCTTCCGGTACCGTTGGGTACGCACTCTTAACCAGACGAACGACGTCAGCTTCATACTCTTGTAGAGTCTCGTTCGACCTCTGACAGCGATTTTTCAACTGCGAGCGATATACTTGCTGCAGATGTTTATATTACCGAAACGCATCTCCAATTGATTAAGTAGCGTTTGGTAATTTTGTCGCTCCGTCGAAGGAATAACCTGGAGTACCTTCAAAGCATCGCCGCGCAGGGCTACTGATAACATGGCTGCTTTGGTAGCTTCCGTCCAGCCATATACCGTAGCTGTGGTATCCAGCAGCGTCAAATAGTCTTCCAAGGGAGTCTTCCCGTCGAATGTAGGCAGGTCACATTTATTTTGAACCGTACAGATGGGCACTGAATTTCTTGGTTCCATCTGAGTGCTTTCCGTATTGGTAGAATTTCCAGTTTCCTTCCGTGTTTCGTATGGTTCCAGAATGAATTTGTTCTTCTAGCACCTTCATGCGATCGTCCAATCTTCAATCATTCTAGATTTTCTTCTTGGAATTTTTCGTCGATTCTATTCATTAGTTCCTGTTTTACGTTATTAGAACTTTCTATAATTTCTCTTCTATGTTTTCAATCTTTTCTTCTAATTTTCTAGAATTTCTATATTTTTCTCGTCCATGTTTTCAATTTTTTCTAGAACTTTCTCTTCTAAATTGCGAGAATTTTCCATAACTTCTCTTCCAGTTTTCTAGAATTTTCTATATTCTTCTCGTCCATGTTTTCAATTTTTTTCTAAGAACTTTCTCTCTAGTTTTCTAGAATTTTCTATATTCTCTCGTCCATGTTTTCAATTTTTTCTTCTAGTTTTCTAGAATTTTCTGAGAATTTCTAGAACTTTCTCTTCTAAATTGCGAGAATTTTCCTATTTTTTTCTCTCCATGTTCTAAGTTCCACTAGAAGTTCGCCATTACCACCAGACACTTCAAAAAAAATATCACCAGCTGCTTCTATTGCTCTTCGTAATCTCGACTGAAGCTCGCCTTCCTTCCACTCGTATCTTCATCCCTTTCTTCTAATTCCCGTTTGAGATCTACCACTTTCAGTCCACTAATTTACAGTATTTCGCTGCCATTGTTTCTAAATTAAACACTATTAGTCCACTAATATATCGCCAAATACCCCACACCTGACACCAATTGTAACGTTTTCGGTTCTTAAAACGTTGTCGGGGTTTAGAAAAACACACAGGCGATATATTTAAATTCACTTATTCTATTAACACTATTACGGTAATTAAAATCTATTAAAATGCTTATTAACTATATCACTTAACCACTAATGTCTTTATTTATGTAAACGATATTTATATTACATGTACTAATTCAATCGCGACCCACTATCGAACTCGTATCGATTGACTGCCTCCTGGCCAACCCAACGCGTTATTTTATAGCTGGCGCGAACTTCCAGATTGTTCGGGGCCTTCTAGAATGTCCTCGAAGATTCTGGAGAATATTCTCGAATCTTCGACCCGGTGCTGCCCTCTGTTTCGTCGTAGGTAGTTCTTCTTCCGCTATGCTAGCGCCATCTAGGGACGCCTATACGGAACCGCCAGTGAAAAAGTTGGCGCTCGTTACATATTTATACTTCAACTAGGTTTTCAAATAACTATTAAATCTACAAAATCGTAGGTAATTTCATACTTTAATGTTGAAGTTACTTAAAATAATTGCGGGAAATTTGAATTTGGTTCACTGGGTATCTATCATGTCACTCACAAGCATCCCACATAGCCAACTTTAAATTGCCCGCAATTATTCTCAGTAACTTCAACGTTGAAACAAAAATTACCTACCATTTTGTACTACATTAACCGTTATTTTAATGCGTTTACATTGAAGTCACTTAAAATAGTGATGGGAAATTTAAATTTGGTTATTAGGGATGTCCATTATTTTTAGACATTTATTTAAAATTGGACTGGCTCGGAAGCAAATAGTGTTCTAACCACGTGAGGAAAGTGCTATTGCAGGCCGCGGGAAATCCTCCCTTGGTTTGAAATATATTATTACACTAAAACAGATAAAACATAATCGCGAACTAAAAAGTTGTGATGCATTACCATTATTTATTTACTCATCGAAGATATTTCGGATTTGTTTTAAAACATGCATAATGAATAGGTACGTTTTTGAGAGATATTTGTAACTCTATTTGTATATTTGTAAGATCAAATTTTGAAAAATACTCGCTTCTTATTGGTTGTTTTAAAGTTGTAGTGATCCTATATTGGCTCGGTCGTCTGTCAAACTAAAGTATAAAATTTAGAGACACGATACCAAGATCTTATTTTTATAAACCATGGCCAATATAGTTAGCCGTAAAATGCAGTTAAAAAGTAAAATAAAAGAACGTGTTATTACGCAAAGTAAAAAGTAATTATACACCCGATGATATTATGACTTTTAAACTTTCAGTGTAGTCATGGGCCACTGTGATCTATTTAAGGAAAATATTTTCAACTCTATAGCACTTTCGGTATAGGTACAGGGTGTTGGTCAACTTTCTTATTTTAAATGGAATGGTGACATTTTCATCAGCCTAACGAATTTACTGAATCATTTGCAACTAGGTTATATGAAGGTTCCTTCTATCCCTAAACTTAATCCTTTTTGAGATATCTGCAATTTTGTTGAATGTTTGACGTTTGCATCTTTCATATAAAATTAAATAGATTATATGGTATTAGATATTTAATGATTCTACTAAACTCGATGTAAGTTCAAAAACGTAAATATAAGCTATTATAGCGATAATCACTGAATCACAGGTATTCTAAAACGCATCTCCAATGTAGATACCTTTAAGCCTGTGTTTAAACTAACAAAACTTTTTTCTTTCATTTGGAACGTGGTACTTTTTACTACAGCATCGAATGCTAAATAAATAAAATAAAATTCTACATCGATTGATATTACGGTTTGGAATACCTATTGGTAATTTTTCAAATATTAGCATTTCTTGCTAGATATATCTTAGGTATGGAAACTAAACAATCAAGACATCGAAAACGCGTCATTCTAAAAAATATACAGAGGAAATATTTTTTTTTTTGTCCTTGCTTACTTGATAAAGTTATATAAACAAGACCGTGAGTATATTTTATTATGTAGTACAAAAAACGTATAATCCTTTAATCCTGGTATCCCAAAAAAAGCTTTTTAACCATTTGTATACTTATTTATTACTAATTTAATAATTCTTTTCATATTAAAACATTGCACATTTGATTTATTTCGAACCTTTAAATCACACGTGCTTTATTCTACGTTTGAATTAAAGCGCGAATTCCTTGTCGGTTAATTTAAATTCAAATGAGTAAATACTCCCTTCTTATTGGCCGTTTTAAAATTGGCGCGATTTGATCGAAACGACACTAATATATTTTATCATAATATAGTATAAAAAATGTATAATCCTTTAGTCCTGGTATCTCAAAAAAAGCTTTTTCACCATTTGTATACTTATTTATTACTAATTTAATAATTCTTTTCATATTAAAACATCGCACATTTTTTTTATTCCTAACCTTTAAATTACACGTGTTTTATTCACCGTTTGAATTAAAGCGCGAATTTCTAGTCGGTTAATTTGAATTTATACGAGTATAAAATACTCCCTTCTAATTGGCCGCATTAAAATTCACGCGATTCAATCGAAACGACGCTACAACACTTTTACGACGTATTTTATTAGTACCTATTTTCTGCGTGTACAAGGCATATTATCAGCAGCCGTGATAAACGGTTCGATGCTAGTTCGCCGGCCGAACGAGTAACCGGCAGGTTTGCAACAGGGTCCGAGTAACTTCGGCAAATACCCGGCCGGCCCGGGGTTTTGCCCCTTCCCAGTGAGGTCCACGTGTTTTATGCCCATCGTGTACATGGGCGGCTTGTTCTTGAAGAGATTCGCATTCGTTTCGCCGTATTTAGCCGGTCCTGGAGACCGTTCTAGTTCCTTCAAGCCGTGTTTTCCGCTCCTGTCACGGACAAAAACAAAATGAGGGATAATCAAGGGAATATTAAGCGGTCAAATTTACATCGTGTAAGCCGAACTGGCAGGCATATGGGGTATCTTAGGGCCTATAGTGGAAGGTTGGGGATATTGATTTGGGGCGGGGGTTAGCGCGCCTCTTAGTGCAGGATGTCTCGCCGACATTGTATAAGCCGGCGGACGGGGCTCCTTCATCCGTGGCGCTTTTTCTGGACTGTAAGTGCCAGGTCCGGGTGGTTTGAAAATTGCTGAGAAAAAGAACGGTTATTTTTGATCCTATAAGTTGGTGAAAGTAAATTGCATAAGAATGCACGAACTTAAATTAATTATTTTTTTATATTATTTACTGTGTAAGAAACTGTCCTAAGTTGGTATCACTGAAAAGGCGCGAGAGAATGCGTAAAATGGCGTATTGGTGCGTACGTGAATAAAGTGATGCAAAACAAGAAAACGTGTATTTAGTGCTTTTATTTAAAAGTATCGGCCCCCCTTACAACTGTAATTGAGGAATGCGATTTTAATGCACAATTATTAATGTGCATTAAGATATTCTTTAAATAATAGTTTTTTCGTTGAACCAATTTAATATTGGTATCCCAGCTATATTGAATCTGATTGGTTGAGAGCTGTTTGAATCATGTTCATGTTCAGTTAAACATGGCGCATATTTGACGTATTTCAAACCGTCTCTCATAAATTCCGTGCGGTAAATCGTGTAATTCACTCAATCAAAACTATTTCGATATGCGTTTGGATATTTCTTAGGTGATTTGACATTTCGTGCGGAAATAGACAGTGCATCGCGTCTATCAAAAGCTAGTACTGTCCACATAGTGTGCACTAACGTCACTTACTCAATTCTTTCGGTCGCGAAGACATGCTATACATCGGCGGAGTGATTTTCCCGTACTTAGTGTAGCGACCGACGTCGTGACAGGGGCCCGGACCCAATCTCTTGTCTATGTGCGGCAATTTGGCCGCCATGCTGTATTGAGGATTTCTGTAGCGCGTGTAGTCATGTTTGTCGTACCCGACGGTCGTGGGAAGCATGTAGGCCCCCGGGCCAGGCCCTGCATGGCGGGTAAGTTGGAATTAGTTTCGAATATGCGACTAGCGTATCGTATTTGTACTTGCCTACTTTGCCGCCAACCATTGTTTAGAGTTCTACTGAAATTTCACTATCGTGCCATAAAAAGATGACCGGGAGAGGTAGAATTTTACATATAAAAAAACCTATGACACAACGAAAATCATTTAAATTTTTTTGACTTTTTCGATTGAAACAAAACATGACACGCGTTCACGATGGATTGATTAACAGTAATAAACAGTTTACATCGTTGTTAAAGTATCTACATATATGTACTCGTAACGTCATGATACAATAAAATGAATTAAATACTACGTAAAATTAAATACAAAATATTTGTATTTAACCTAGATTTTGATTCAGATATATCCTATAGGGAAAATCTGGTGACTTTTATGTATAACTCGTTCACGTGTTCCGTTAGCAGTATGCAATTTATAAGGGAAATAAATATTATTAATACAATAGTAGTATAATATATTTGCTAGCAGTATCACAACAATCCGAACGATTTATACATGATCTAAAGATAAAAACTTAAACTTACCGTCATTTTTCAATAGAAATGCATACTTAACTATTTGAAGCACAATGCAAAACTGTGAATTTCCTACAAATCTAATAGATTTCTCAAAATCATATTTAAATTTCCAATTAGGCTTGTTAGTGGTGCAACCAAATTCAAATTACAATAAACCTGTGTTTGACCGTTTCAAGTCATGTTAAAAATAGTGTTTAGGTAACTATAATTATTTTCCTGCTTAACGGAAATGATCATAGTAAGAATTAATCTGCCAAGGAGTTGTATCTGGGAAGAATTCAGTTGCTTGACTTTGAATGTAGATAGTATACCTAGTTGCAATATAAAATTAACCTGTATAGTAGTACCATTTTTATATTTGAACATATTTACGTTGAATTCACCAAAAGTAATGGCGGGAAATTTAAATTTGGTTAATAAGAGTTAAAGTCTAGATTTTGTGGGACAAATTCTTTGCTTTGTTATATATCTTACCATTTTGATACTATAAGTTACATTACATACCGTGAAATATTAACTCAAGATAATAAATCTATACGAGTTTTTTAATCGAGAATCTCTTACCTTAGTTACTATTTGCCTAGATTTTTTTACAAGCTTTTTTTACAGTCCACTTTTTTGTCATTTGTGCAAGTAATACATAATCTAATGAACTCCCACAGAAATATTGAAGCCACATTGGGTTGATTGTTTTGCCATTTTTCGTTTGAAGTTATTGTATTATTTTTTTGCAATTAGCCTTGCGCAATAGAATAATAGATTTGCAATATCTACCCTAGAAAAAAAATGTTTCAGATAAAGGGTTTAATATTATTTCTTAAGCAGCTGCCATTGTAATTGCCGTAGGTAAGAGTGTCAAGGTCATTTATAGATTAATTTATATTTTTTTGTGGTGTGAATTGACATATTCAAAACACAGAAGAAACAGTAGATCTAGTCCACGAATATCTTTGTAATTTTAAGCGATCGGATTTAAGTCTTAGCCTTGTTCATACGATGATTTGCAATTGTTGGAAACGGTTTGACGCATGCATACTGTTTACGCGCGCTTGTCTGAATTAAATTTGCAACTGCGCTAGCAGATGGCGCTACCTGTATAAGCGGGAGACCATTTTAGGCAGTTAAACCGCTCATAGAGAGCGCTGTTCATCAATACGTAATCCAATCTTTTAGTATTAATTTTTGTCATGAAAAATGTTTGCTACATCGAACGCTTACGAATATATATGCGTATATTGATATTAAGCATAAGAGTAAGAGTAAACTCATCTAACCCTTAGGCCCTTTTTAACCAAACCTTTGCTGTTACGTCTTCTAAGGATAAAAAAGTTGTGTAAGAGATATTTTGGGGTGGCTGTAACCCTTGTATATGATATTTTGGGGAAAAAATCCAAAAACAGATAAATTTAATTTTTTAATGTAGTTTATGGATTAGAAAAAAATGTGAATTTATAATTTACGTGGTGGGGGAATTAAAATTTGTTCTTATTTTAACCCCTTACAACCCTCATTATGCACCACTGATCTCCTTATTAAACCAAAATGTCCGAATTGTCGAATCCTGTTTAGTTCAAGTCGATATCTCTTCTAGTTCTAAAGATATCGTGGAAAATGTGCTTTAGGGGTGTAACTTTTGGGGCCTGTACCTCCCCTACAAGTGAATATCAGCAGCAAAAAAAAAATACGGTCGATTATTTTTCACTGCTCTACATGCCTGCGAAGTTTTTATCAAAATTGGAGGTAACCAGTTGGGCGACTTGGTTTCTAAGATAAATATGGCTAATATTTGATTAGTTCCTAATGAGCTCTTCTTTTGACCGCACTAAACTTTACATCGTTCTGCCAAATACATTTTATAATCATGAACTACACCTACTTTTTCGTCTCTTAGTTCTATCATTGTTTATATATATACTAGTTAGACAACCTTATGGACAAAATAGTTAACGGATTTTTGAACATTTTGGACAAAAGCGGTAGATGGCAGCACACCGTTGATGACCATCTCGATTTAAATATAAGCTTTATAGTTAGACTACTACACACAAGATAGCCCTCTTACGTGTCGGCAAAATATTATTTAATTGCAATAGTTACCCAAAGGTTAAGATCCGTGTCACGTCCGTATACATAAGATTACCTCGTAAGTTGTAGGTGAGGCCCGGGGAAAGGAGAGGGTACGCGATGACGCGCCATTGTTTACATTGAAAGGTTAGTATTGGGGTGTTCTGTTATAATAAATAGAACTTGAAAGTATGTTGAAAGACACGTTCTTGTTGACAAAACATTAACCGAAATATTTTCTAATCTAAGATTTTTTTTTCAAAAATAAATATGTAAACTTAAACAAAAATCACTGAAAAGAGAGAAGTTAAATCTAAAGAACGCAAATTTGCCAAGAAAACAAGAAAAAAAAAGATTACATAAGTTTGCGTTTCTAAATTTTTAGTTTTCTTAGTTTAAGTATGATTATAATAAGAATGTTTTTTTTTTATTAGGAAGAATAAATATTTAGTGTGATAATATATATAATCGTTATCTGTTTACCATTTTACTTTATTTTTTCTTAGTTTCTAATTTAATGTTATGCTCTATATATGTGTGTAGTTCTAAGTTTTGTGTTATATTTATATAATATTTTTTATTTGATTTACTTATGTTTACTATTACATAATAATAGAAATTCGTTTTTTTTATAATGAATAAATATGTAGTTTGGGAGTACAAATCGCCATTTATTTTTATATATATGCACCACTTTACTTATAAAAGCACCATACATAATCACGCGTTCGCGCTCTTTCTCTTGATTGGCTGAATGCCTGAATTGCCCAATGGCGATTTTTACTCCCAAACTACATATTTATTCATATATAATAAAAAACGAATTTCTATTATTATGTAATAATAAACATAAGTAAATCAAATAAAAAATGTTTTGTAAATATAAGAAAAACTATATACATAGAGTATACATTAAATTAGAACTAAATAAATTCAAAAAGTAAAGTAAAATGCTACATAACTAACAGCTTCTTGCGGGTTTCGCCGTGTGTCAAAACTTTCGCTCGACGTTTCGCTGTTCATACTGACAGCTTCTTCAGGATAACTGAACTGAACAGTTCAGTCACACCGGCCGTGAAAGCCTACGCAGTGTTAAAATGCTACATACATGTAAAAAAAATAACGATTTATAGTAGGCTACATTTTAAATTTCAAATTTCCGCCTTTACACCAGTTGAAGTTAGCGACAGTACCGCTATACACGGGGGAAGCGAAGATAGCAATAGGAGAGAGGAGGAGAAGAAGGTTCTCGTATATACGTTCGAACGAAAAACCCGCGTTTTATTAAAATTTTAAATATAAAAAGGCCATCAAACTACAGATTATATATTATCAAACTAAATACTTATTCTTTTTAATAAAACAAACATTTTCTGATTATTATATAATCATAAACATAAGTAAATTAAGTTAACAAAACAACTTATTAATTTAAAAACGAAGAAAACTAAAAATTAAAAAGTAGTTTTATGTTTTTTTTTCTCGGCAAATTTTCGTCCCTTTAGATTTAACTTTTCTCTTTTCAGTGATTTTTTTTGTTTTAAGTTTAAATATTTTATTCTTAAAAGAAAAAAAACCTCAATTTAGAAAATTGTTCGATTAATGTTTTGTCAACAAGAACGTGCCTTGAAATATACTTTCAATTTCTTTTTATTTATAACAGAATACCTCAGAATACTAATCTTCTAATGTAAACAAACACGAAAATTATCGTGAGGTGCGTCATCACAGTGTCATCGTGCATCCACCCTTCCTTTTTCCCTGGGCCACACAATTCGCCAATGCGAGTAAATCACCGATACGGGATTGCGTCGTTTCCGCAGGTAGATAAAACCACAGGATAAAACACAGAAATCTGTCTCTCTCTCTGACCGAGTAACCTGTTATATTTATCGCGTTTTCAAATCAATTTATATTCACCAATAGAGTGCACCACTTCCCTGAGCAATACTTTATTTTTCCGAAAATGCATTACGTTGACTAACTAGATATATTTAAACAATGGTTCTATTTTTGTTTTTAGGTAAATATTAATACCTACTAACTTCATTACTTTCTTTTTAAATAGATTTAGTGGAATATTGGCTGGATGACAATAAAACAGTTTCTTAAATCTTGAAAACTATTTTAATAAGTCGTTTTCAATTACTGGGTTATTCATTGTTTTAAAGTTTTTCACAACATTGCGGTGTGTTTTCGTAATTTTTTATATGTAATTGTTGTTGTCCCATACACAATTTTATTTTATTTATACTAATATTTTAATATGTTGTGACATTTTTATTAGTAATTTGACATAACAACGCAATGTTGCGAAAAACTTTAAGACAATCAATAACCAAGTAATTGAAAAATAGTCGAAACGTTTTTCAAGATTTAAGAAACTGTTTTATCATCATTCAACCAATATTTCACTAAACCTATTTAAAAAGAAAGATAAAAAGATTAAAAAATATTAACCAAGAATTAATACTTCATTACTCGAAATTCATTATTCTTTAGCGAATTCTTGAAATGATAAAGCACATTCTGTTTACTGAAACAACAATTTTTCCAAGCAAGGATTGGCAGTCGATGGAAAGAATCGGGAGCATGTTGGATTTTCAAACTGTTTCATGATGAAAAATAGCCAATGCAGCCACATTAATAGATATATAACGTGTGTATAAATTGTCGCAAAAGCTACACGTAGCGACATATGTACTTCGTTCGTTTCTGAATCGAAAATCTAAATGGTAAAATATTGTACTATGCTTCATAAGTCTTCACGAGGTTCTTGAAGTTCGGTTTCTTAGTTCCTTAATAAGCGTTTGTGTTCGTTATTTGTCGGTACAGATAGCTGCAATTTTGAATTTAGACGATTTCTTATTCCTGTTTTTTTCGTAAACAGTTTCTTTTTGATTTTAGAGCCTGGTTTCAACATTTCTTCATAAGCATCCTCTCATGAAAAACACATTTGGCAACATTGTAGGACAATGACTTTGTATTCTAATTTGATTTCAATCAAAACCATTACTGTCAAATTTTGACATTAATCTGAAGTGTTCAATTTTATGCAAGCTCTGCTCTTTTTCGTGATTACTCGTATTCTCTTGATTAGTTTTTCTATTTCAGTGTTTTTATCGTTCTCGTATTATTGTTTTGTTTATTTACAATGGTTTTTACATTTAATGAATATGCCGATATGTATATGGTATACGGTTTTTGTAATGGAAATGCTAACATGGCAGAACAGATATATCGGTTTCCCAACCGGAGACATTCTACTAGAAACGTATTTCGACGGCTGGACCAACGTCTACGTGAAACTGGTTCGTTTAAGAAAAGAAATGCCAACGCTGGTCGACCTAGACAACGGCGTACATTACAACTGGAAGAGGAAATTCTAGACTCAGTACATGAAGATCCCTCCGTCACTACTCGACAGTTGGCGTCCGCATTCAATATCCACAGTAATAAGACCGTTCATTTGGTTCTACGTGAAAACCTTCTTTATCCATACCATATAACAAAAACGATAACATACACCGTTTAAACTTTTGTCATAGTATCTTAAATAGGATTCAAGAAGATGGCGACTTTTTAAGAGGTGTTCTTTGGACCGACGAGTCTATGTTTACCAGAGATAGTGTACTCAATACCCATAATTTTCACCATTGGGCAGATGAAAATCCTCATGCGTTTCGGGAATATGGTCACCAAAGAAAGTTTTCAGTTAATGTTTGGCTGGGTATAATAAATCACCGTGTCGTTGGGCCAATCTATCTGCCAAATCGACTTGATGCCAACGGGTATTTAAATGTATTAGAACAAGTTATTGACGAGATGCCATTGAATATACGCTGTAACATGTTTTACATGCATGATGAAGCTCCGGCACATTTTTCTTGTAATGTGAGAGAGTGGTTGGATGAACACTTCCCTAACAGGTGGATTGGTCGCGGTGGTCCTATCTTATGGCCTGCAAGGTCTCCCGACCTAAATCCTTAGACTTTTTTGTTGGGTTTCATAAAGGTGAAGTTTACGCAACACCTCCACAAGATGCTGACGAAGTTATAGGACTACTTAACGCTTAGAAATTACACCGGAAAGCTTGAAAAGTAATACAGATAATACCTCGTAGATTGCAAATATGTTTACAAACAGACGATATCAATTTGAACATATGCGTAGTAATAGTGTCGCTAATTTATTACAAGAGATGCGTTCGAAAAATCAAAACTACTAATTCTGTTTTAATAAAGCTTTCTTATTGCTTTTCCCTATGTATCATTTGTGTTATCCAATTTGTCATTTGTAATTCTGGTCTGTCAATTTTGACAAGTATTGTAACTACCATTACGGTAGTATGTGACTACAGTGATGCCAAATGTATGTTACTTTCAAGTGGTTCCTGAAGACGCATGAAGCATAGTACCATATTTTACCATTTAGATTTTCGATTCAGAAACGAAGGAAGTATGTCGCTACGTGTAGCTTTTGCGACAATTTATACACACGTTGTATTAAGCAAATATTGGTCAAAATCTTGTAAATAATATTGTAGCAAATTAAAAACACTAATTGAAAATCCTTATTTATTATGATTGTTAATTCATAAAAAAAAAAAAACATTTAGATATTTTATCATAAAATCATCACAATTACGACGCGCCAGACATAGTCCTCGGAGCAACCTTTTTCGCAAGATGCTTCTTCTGTTGATTACCCTTGTTGAACTTTTTCTAAATTTAATTAAAACACAAAAGAATATTGTAACAAAACATTACACAACCAGCACCAAAAATGCTTACCTTCTTTTGCGCTTGTGCAAATTTTCCTTGGAACTGTCCATGCTTGGCCGTAGTCACCAAGTGCTTCTTCGTATCATTACCTTCATGTACTTCTTCGCCATTCTCAGCAGCGCCCTTCTTCTGCTTGCGATCTTTCTTCTGCCCCTTTTGCGGCTTCGGTTTCTTAGGGGCTTTGCCGTTGTACAAAGATATTCGTAGCACGCGATCCCTCAATTTCACTTCGCCCATTTGCAACGCTAACTCGACCGAATCTGCAGATTTGAAGTTAATGTAACCAAAACCCTTGCCGATATCGGTAAAGCGATCCCTGACCAAACGAACGCTCTCTATTTCGCCGCAAGACTCGAATAGTTTCCATAATTCTTCTTCTTCGGCAGCTATGGATATTGAAAAGAAGAAAATACATACAAAGTTTGGGTATGTTGTTATTATTTTATAGATAAACATGGCTCACTTTTGGGCGAATTAATAAATTTGCCTTGTATTTTATGAGTTTGAACGTAGAAGTTGTTGTAAAATTGCAGTGGCGGCTCGTGAGTTATGAAAGAGGGTGGGCACAATATAAGAACTTGCCTATTTTTTGTATGTACACTTCTCGCAGGAAAAATCGGGACACCAGCAATTGAGAATTCTAATAATTTTTGGGTGTAAATAAAGCTTTCAGGGAGCGTATTTATATTCCAACAGAATTCAAGGTTTAAACAAAAATATCCTGGCAAAAAGCAATACGAAAGCTATTGAATTGACGGCTTTATTTAAAAATATATATTTAGCTTATTTCATGTTTATTAGAACATATAAAATGGTAGAATTTTAACAATATTATTTCGAGAAAATATTTCTAATCCTCTAATCTAAAAGGATTAAAACATGCCACAAATTATTATTGCTACCTGCAGGGAATACAGAATTATTTTAGGTTTTAAAATTAAAATTAGTGATTGCTATACTCACTGTTACTTATTAATAATTTTCTTGTGTAGTTGGACAAATTTACAAACTTGTATTGCAAATATTAATGAAGCATTTACTAGTTTTACAAAAGAACTTACATTAACAATTATTTACAATATTGCATTAAATACATAACAAACATTGTATATGAAACCATATTTTTTCCACAATCTCAATTAGTTCTACAATATTTGTTTTTGAATTTCCTATATTTAATACTTCATCATGTCTACTGCCTGAAGCTGTGCTACATAAAGACAATTTGTAAACAGACCAAGTGTTGGCCATATTTCAAGAAAATATAACGACATTGGATTACACAGGCTAAAATATATTTCTTGAAAATGCAATAAACGGAGGGTTAATAAAATAAATAATTTTATTTAATAATATTTTTTGCGATCTTAATTCCTTTAAGAATTTTATAAACAATCTTAAAACTGTTTTTGGTTATTTTTTAATAGACAGAGAACTTTATAGTATATACAGTATTTAAGAGTACTAAACAACAATAGTAATTAATGCATCAATAATAGTGTACCTAAACAATAAATCTGCGAAAAATTCAAGAAGCCTTTTTGTTATGTATTTGTTTGCATGAGTATTTCTAAAGGAAATACCGCCACCGAAACTCCAATGTGTTTATTCCAAGTATAAACCTTCTTTCTATACATTTATATTTCTATTTAAATTTTTAGGCTTTACCTTTGATGGCAATAATACACCTAAATAAGTGATTTATGGCTTTGATAAGCGAGTATATCATCCGAAAGCCGCATTTACACTCAAAAAAATTAAAATTCTCGATTGCTGGTGTCCCGATTTTTCCTGCGAGAAGTGTACATAAAATCCATTCTCCTATTTTTCATGCTGGAAAAGACGTGTATGACTGTTGTGAAAATGCGTTCAGTCGATCTTCTGACATCGTGCTTCTCAGAAAAGTTTTAATGTGTTTGAGGGTGGTTGTACAAATAATATCCAACAGTTTATGTGTCCGTCAAAACTTTTTTTAAATTGTTGTGTGTAATGAACACTAAAAGTGGCAAAACACCACTTACATCTACGTCACACATGTCCTCGCGATCATAAATTACTGAAAGTTCACTTTTCAATTTTACGCTGTCCAACATAGGATAAGATTTCACATTTTTTTTATACACATAATTAACCGACGCAAAATATGACGATTTTTTCCACATCTTCGTTATATTTAATTTTATGTCGCAAATAAGCACTGTCTAACTATTTACGTATGCTACTTTGCCTAGAACATTAAAATCCACGCATGCATTCACGTGAGAAACGGAATTTTCGTGTTTCTTTGCCCTCTCTGCGATATGCTTTAAATCATTTAACCCTTGTTTATTCCACGCACTGACCTCTTTCTTAAAAATTAAGCAGATAAAACAAAATAGTTTATTTGTTAGTGAACATCGCACATCTACTCATATTTTATTAAATACTCTATTGTAAGTTCGAGTTTTACTTGTGGAAGTGTAGTTTATTTGAAGATCAGGAATAGGCCTTCCTTTCTCTTTAATTAAAAGTTTTTCCTCAAATGAGAGCGGGTTTTTTTTTTTAAAGATTTTGCACTCAATTAACTTCCACCATAAACGTCACTTCAAGTCTTTGAAATCACACATGCGCGGTACGCGTTCAAAACGATGCAGTCGCAGCAAATGCAAGACGTTAACTGGGGACACGGCATTGCGTGCCCCGAAGCGACCGTATAAGCGCATATAGCGAAGATAAACGGAGCCGTCCGATTCATACTCCAAATAGGTACATCGGAAAGAGTGCCCCGGAACATAGTTTTGAACGTTCGCATATGTGCTAGTGTCTGTGGTGCGGAAGGAGATTTTGATACCATCGTTATAAAAATACGTAAAAATAATAAAATAAAATAATGCAGTGAATTACATGCGAATTTCTTTCTGTGTTTATCTTGGTGGTTGGGTGGGCACGTGCCCTTGTGCCGTTTAGTACCAGCCGCCACTGTAAAATTGATTGAAAAAAAAAAACAGCGTTTCTACATACCGAAGCTGACATTTCCTAGGAAAATTGCTCTGTTTTTGTCTGGCTGTAACTTCTCTCTGCAAAGATTCACTCGTAGGTGATGACTTTTATATTCTGTCCCGTTCAACGCTAAAGCCTTCTCAGCATCGGCAGGTGTGGCAAATCTACATAATTAAATTAGTGATGTATAAAACTGCTTGTTCACATTAGTAGCTATAATCTGCTTCTGCTACTTTTTGTTAGCAGTTTAAAAAAAGCTGTTGTTTGTATTTAAAATGTTGCTGTTAAAAGTTATATTAACCATGAAAATTTAAGCTTATTTTGTATACTGATTATTAAAATTTTTTATTTAGATCAATTTCCACGATTCAATTATATTCACACACAAATCTTATAAAAAGAATTAGTTTAATATGTACTTACGTAACATAACCGTGCATACTTTTGCGTTCCGCATGGAACTGCTTCTTAATAAAAGCCACCTTCTTCGGAACTTTAGGATCTGCGATCGGGATGCTCCTGATGCGCGCATTCACAACTTTGCCGAATTTACCTAATATTTTTTCCAACTTCTTATGTGTAACAGTAAGCGGGAGATTCCCAATGAAAACTGTGGTGTGATCGGGATTTTTTGGTATTTTCTCAGCTTCAACCTCGTTACTTTCTCCTTTATCTTCGTTTTCGTTAGTCTCTTGTTCTTCTTGTGATTCCTCCTCTTTCTTTGCTTGTTTCATTTTAGGTGATTTCTGTTTTTTCGATTTCTTCTTCGGTATTATTATTTCGCTTTCCATAGGGGGTTCCTCATTTTGAGTTTCCCACAGTGTTTGATTTTTGTTTTTTATTCATTGGTGAAAGCGAACGCTTTTTACCTTTCTTCTTACTACTTTTACGGTTGCTTTCTTCTGGTTCAAAGGCTTGTGGTGGTGTTACGGGTACGTTTTTAACTACTTTTTTTACAACTTTTGGTTTATTCGGCGTTGTAGAACCCGATATTAAATCGGCGACACTGCCCACTGAATAATCTAAAGTTTCTTTCATTGTTGTTACCGTTTTTATCAATTAAATAAAAACAGGCTAAATAAAATGGATAAACCGAGAGGAGAGAATGTTAGGTTAGGTGTATGTCATAACGCACATGGAAATAAACAGTGTTCCAGTGCAGCCAATCTATAAAATTGATTAAACATATAAAGCTAAAGGAACTACACTTATTTTTATATAATTAAAAATAAACTATGTATAAAATAATTTAATTTATTTAATTGATTTTCTTTTCTCTGATAATATTTATTCAAAATGTGGTATAGCTCATCAGATATTGCTACATTCCTTTTGCTATCTATCACATTACCATTGGTTGCATAAGTTGATATTTTTTCTATCACGAATCAGTGATTTCGAAGTTTTTCCCCTATTTATCGAAATGTTATGCCAGTCTAATACGTTAATTTTTCTCTGTAGAATTTAAAATAAAAGTGTATGCGTTTTTCCAGTCTAAATAAAAAATAGGACATCTCCCCATTTCCATACATTTTTTTTTGTACAGAAAATATGTTGTTTATTATTTGCCTGACACTTTGTTTTTGAAAAGTGGCAAAGTTTGGCAAAAAGTGAGTTATCCTTAATGTAAATATGTAGGCTTACGATAACACAATAAATAAAACATCTACAATAATAATAAAAAAATATATTTAGCTTATGTTCGTGTTTTGAAGCAGCTTTGTCTTCGTCTAGAAGCACACATTTTGCATTGTGGGGACACTGAGGCATAATGACAATATATCTAATTGTTTGTCACTTTCGCGTGGTGTGCCGCAGGGGTCCATTTTAGGCTCCACATTGTTTACTATTTATACCTCTAAGTTGTTGATGTGTATTAGGCACTGTAAGTACCACATGTACGCTGATGACACTCAATCACTTCATTAATGCCACTATTTTATTAGTTTTAGCCTGATATCCCCTCTTCCAAAGTTTGTCCTCGCCGAACGCATATAAAAGGTGGCAACCCTCTAGTAGTTACAGCAGCAATTGTGCCTAAGCAGAGAACGCTATATTAACGTTAAGAACTGACAAATGATCGGCCGATGGTGGTGTGATCATTTCCCACTTCCTAACATTAATTTAACGTTATCTGTTCAGTTTGCCCTAGGCCGGCAAAAATGTCATAAAAGGTTGGCACACTACATTAAGTATGTTTAAATGTCATTAAGCTGTTGTACAAACTTACTAATATGAGCTGCTATCTTCATTGCGCACATTCTGGAGTCGAATGGACTTAGAACACAAGTTCTGTTGGTGGACAGTGCAATGAAGGACTATCAAATCATCTTTTTGCACATTTAATTCAGTTGCTTTTTAATACAAAATTGCGATGAAACCTTTACGTAAGCTGACCATAGAAGGTGCACCATCTGTGCATACACAAACTAATTTTAATCATGGCAAACTAAAACTTGTGAACACCTTTTCAACTTCATTAAAAATGTCCTCTCCTGTAGTGGTTCCTTTTAACGGCTGTAAAGCAAGCAATTCCTCAGTAACAGTGAAGTCTCTATCAACACCTCGAATAAATATAGTCAGTTGAGCTGTGTCAGACAAATCGCTGCTCTCGTCTAATGCTATGGAAAATGATTCAAAACCAGCCATACGGTCAGTAAAAGTTGTTTTTATATCATTAGCCATCATTTCTATACGTCGGGTAACAGTTCGTTTTGACAAACTAATTTTTTCAAATTCATTTTTCTTTTCAGGACACAAAACACTGCAAACTTCTAACATACACTCCTTGATAAATTCTCCATCGGCAAATGGTTTTAATGACTTTGCCAATTTTGAATTAACTATAAAACTAGCTTTCACAACATTATGAAGTTGTGTTCTTTGTTTATGAAACATTTACTGCTGTTTTTCCAAATTTGCGGTAAGCTTCTGGATTTTGTCTTTTCTTATTTGTCCTGTCAGTGAGTGCAGCATAGGATGCTTAGTTGAGTAATGCCTCTTTATATTGGATTCTTTCATCACTGAAATGGATTCATTACACAGCAAACAAATAGGCTTACCATTGTGCAAGATAAAAAAGAATTCTTCAATCAATTTTTCTTGAAACTTGCGACCTTCTGCAACTACTTTTCGTTTCTTTCCACCAGACATCATTTTCGTTTACTTTTCGTTCGATAAACTTAATAACAAAATATAATTAGTAAGCACTCAAGATGCACACAAAGTCACAAAGCAAATTGACGGCACTAGCAGTTCGCTAGGATATCGCTTGTCGAATTTATCAACTTGGTAGCTCGAATAGAACTGAATTAAAGTTGGGGCCATCCACCCGCTTATATAGGCAAAATGAAGGAATGATCTAGAATCGTCTAGTGTTGAACATTTGAGAAGCTATAATCTTTTGTTGCGCCGCCAGTGAAGCGGCAAACATCAAAGGCTTTGATGTTTGCCGCCTCACTCTTTGATGATCGCCGCCACTCGGCTTGCTCGCTCACTTGATTCCGCAGGGGCAAGCGACGAACCCCATATCATTCGATCTTTCTCATTTGGAGTGAGTATGAGTAAGTAGTGTAATATTTTTTTTTAATTGGGTTTTTCAAAATGTCTCGCGGGCCGGTTGTTGCCCACATATGCTCTAAATCGACCACAATAACTTTCACGAGAAGGAGCAAGCTAAATAATTTTGGACCGCTAAAACTCCGGAGGGTATATAGAAATACTAAATAAAGCTGTCAGAAGAAGTGATATATCTTGGCGTTTTGCTTCTAAAAGGATAAAAGTAATCTTTATTAAAAAAAATATATTTGTTCCCTATATAAAATTGAATAACACTATATAGTAATGATTTATTACAGATACTTTGTACTTAAATAACTAATCATTTTAAGGATTGTAATGGCTCCACCTTCAAATCCTGAGATAGTCGTTTACACGATTCCCACTGATTTGGAACGTACCTCACACCGCCTGCTCGATCCACAGCTGCCATATGGAGCCTTTCTGGGTCTCCAGCTACCAAAACCGGTTTAGAAGGATCCATCTATTCGTATAAGCAAAAGACAATAAGTGATATTTAAGTAAGCTTGCACCACTTCAAACATTAGTTACCGGTTCCATGTTCCTCATATGATTCATCAAATCGCTCAGACGTTCCTCGAAACCAGGAGCGAAGCATTCTGGGTTTATGGCCACGAATCCTTGGCCCAAATTTGCGTCTGAGCCCGTATTTCCCCAACGTCTGATATTTGGGCCGTATTTGGATCCGCTTAATATGCCACAAAATATTTCGACTAGGAAAGCCAGACCAAAGCTTTGTATCCGGAGTGCAGTTCGTCACCGCCTAGTGGCATCAAACATCCTGTGTCCAAAGCGCGATGCGTATCGGTGGTTGGGTGACCGTTTTCGTCCTGGGCCCAGCCTTCGGGTATTGGCAGTCCTTTACGCTTGGTGATTTCTAACTGGTCTCAAAAATAACAAAGATAATTTTCGTTGAAAAGAGAATAAAAGGTTTATGGATTGAGCTAAAAATCAAATATAGCGTCTATATAACTTCGAGAAGTTAATCCCAATACCTCAGAAGCCGCTGAATTTTTGATCAACATCAATTATTTTAAATTGGTCTTAACACAGTGATTTTAATATGAAACTTTTTTTCGTATCTCTTATATTTACGAAGATATCTGACACACAAAAACTGAAAAAATGTTTAGCTCTTAAATAACTTCTGATAGGTTCGACATTTTAAACTTTTTCAAATGGATTTTCAATCAGAATATAAAACTACCAAACATTGCCCGTTTAACCAAATCTCCATCTTCAATGATAATAATTAGAGACCGGATTATATGCAAAGTGCATATATTTTTTGCATATCTTTAATTATAGTCTATATGTAGACGTATTACACTAATTAAAGTTAATTAGCGATAATTAGTGATTGCATATATTGCATATTTAGGCATTTCTATGCATATTTTTACAAAAGTTGCATATATTGCATATTTAAGCTTTTTCTTGTCCTTTCTATTAGTAAAATTCCTAGTAATTCCTATGTAGATCGACAACCGACAATTCTCAGAACGATAAATCTTTTACATTGGTTTCTCTAATACTTTTTCCAAGAACTGCACGTGTTTAATTTCGCCTAGCAGAAGGGATGTGGTAAATACGTTTTATTATTATTAATTCCCAAATAAACTATTCATTCATTGAATATCTTTTGAGCGAAACAGCATTTAATTGTGTTACGTTTTTAAATACTGTGCGTACATACAATGAGTATAGCGAACAAAATTTCTTTATGGATTAAGCCATATCCTGAACTGGTAAAGGATGGCGACAAAATATTTTGTCGAGCCTGCAGTAAACTGGTAAGTTTAATTTTACTAAAAGCTTTACAATTGTTTTTAAATTCTTTAACTTTTGATATAAAATGACAATTATTGTGGGTGTCTTCTGAGAGAAAATACCTGATTGATCAACACGCTAGAACTCCATCACATATTGGAAAATGTGAAAAACTAAAGCGATCCGCATGTGTGAAGCAATCTATACGTCAATGTGTAGCATCAACTTCACGAAACTCAGAACAAGAAGAATATAATACGGATCTGTGTAACGCATTAATTTCGTCTAACATACCGTTAGCAAGATTAAACAATGTTAATTTGAAATCATTTCTGCAAAAATATTGCAAACATAATATACCTGACGAAAGTACCTTACGAAAAATTATGTCACATCTTGTTACCAGCAAACAATAGCAGAAACTCAACAATTGGTAGGGAATAATTTTATTTATATCATGGTATTAGATGAAAGTACGGATAAGTGTGGCCGTTATATTGCCCATTTGTTAATAGGAATTCTTCATGAAGATATTGTAGGTAAATCATATTTAATTTATTGTAAAGAACTTCAAAAAACAAATAATCTGACAATTGTCCAATTCGTTCAAGAAGGTTTATTAAATTTCTTTTTACCTGGAAGTATACCTTGTGAAAAACTTTTACTAATGTTGTCCGACGCTGCACCATGCATGATAAAAGCCGCGCAAAATTTAAAAATTTTGTGTAGTAACATTATTCATACCACTTGTTTAGCTCATGGGTTCAATCGTGTAGCCGAAGACATTAGGAATCAATTCCCTTTGATTAATGATTTAATTAGCAATGTTAAAAAAGTATTTTTAAAAGCACCTTTACGAATCCAATTTTCTAAGGAGCGACTTCCCGGTGTTAAGTTGCCTCCTGAACCGATTATTAGGAGATGGGGTACATGGTTAGAGGCTGCAATTTTTTTCGCCGATAATTTTGAAGGAATAAAAAATGTAATTGTTGAAATCACTGCTGACTGCATTGCTCTAGAAAACTGTAAAAGATAGTAACATCAACAGAATTGCTACAAAACCTTTTGTATATTAAGTCAAATTATAGCTTTGTTTCAAGTTCCATTCGTAAACTAGAAACGCAAGGGATGTCGCTCTCGGAATCAGTCGAAATAGTAGACGAATTTGATATGCTATGTAAGAAGGTTAAGGGTACAATAGGTAATTCTATATACGATAAGTTTAAAAAAGTGATAAATAAAAATGCGGGGTATTTGAAATTGAAGAAAGTTAAGAAAATTTTGGAAGGTGAAACAGTAAACGATTTCGATTTTAATTTTAGTTTAGAATGTATTGCAAAGTTAAAAAATGCACTAATTACATCTGTGGATGTTGAAAGAAGCTTTTCTATTTCGAAACATATGTATTCTGATAGAAGACAAAACTTTTTTTTTTACACAATTTTGAAAAACATTTAATTATAAATTGTTTTAGAAAAATGTTGTGAAAAAATTTTGTGCAATAAAGTTAATGTTTAAATTTCTGCTCTTATTTATTTTATGTAAAAATTTTGCATATTATGCAATTTTTTTTGCATATATGCCCCAGGTTTATGCATATTTTCTCAAAAATCAATGCATATATATGCGCACTTATTCCAGTTTTTCTTTGCATATAATCCGGTCTCTAATAATAATTCATTTGATGCATGAGGACCACTAGAGGGTACCCTCAAGGGGGAGTATTGTCACCACTGCTGTGGAGCATGGTCGTGGATGATCTCATCAGGTCATTAAACGACAAAGGAATATGGACGCAGAGAGGTTCGCTGATGATATTGTCATAGTAGTTAAAGGGAAGTTCCCAGGCGTAGTGATAAGCATCATGCATAACGCACTGCGAATGGTGCCTTTCACAAGGACTCTCAGTTAAACTACAAAAAACAAAGCTAGTTACTTTCACTAACATGAGGAAACTCAATGACCTAGACGGCATTACACTGTTTGGGTGGGAGCTACAAATAACCGAAGAAGTAAAGTATCTGGGTGTTACACTCGATGCGAAACTGAGCTGGAAAAATCACTTAGTCAAAATAACGACCAGGGCTGGGCAACTATTTTGGCGCTGCAGGAAATTTGCTGGTAAAACTTGAGGATTACAACAGAGGTTGATCCATTGGGTATATACTGCCGTGATAAGACCAGCGATAACATACGGGGCAGTAGTCTGGTGGAGAAGGACAGAAGTGTCCTTAGCAGTGAAGCTGCTAACCGCTGCCCAGAGACAGGCATTGCTGGGAAGAATTGGTGCAATCAACAGCACAGGGACCACTTCTTTGGAGACCATTGTGGGCCTCCCCCCGCTGGAGCTTTATGTGAAAGTGGCGACTATGCATGGGGATCCTTACACTGAAAACCAACAACTTGTGGTATCCCAATACTAGCGTTGGAGGGCACACTGATACTACGGGTACAATACTGGGCCTTTGTTGTAAATGCCCACGGACAGTCAAAAAGCAGAAGATTTGAGAAACATTAAAGCTCTTAAAATATATCATAATTTTAAAATGAACCATCCATGACTTTTGCTCACGGTAGCAAGAGAAACTATTTTTCATATTTGTTACACCATCATTTAACGACAGTAAACAGTGTGTCTCCAAATGGAGTTGATACACTGTACAAAGAGTAATCTTTTGAAACGGAAATTTTAACTAACCTTTCCAACTGCCACAGCAGTCGTTGCCATATCCAGCACGAAACTGTCACTGCCTTTTCCTGGCGCTCCCAAAGATAATGGATTAGTTCCGAGAGCTGCCTAGTATAAGAAATAATTTTTATCAGTAGTAAACGAACATCCCTGGGGCAAATATCCAACCTCTTTACTCCTGGTAGGGCTCAGAAATGGAGAAGTATTGGTAAAACTCATTCCTAGCATACCTTGTTTGATGGCTCTCATGGTATACATTCCGCTATACCATAATGATTGCACCCTGCACAACTTAAATTATATTAAACACGTTATACGACTCGATAGATAGATCATTCGCAAACCTTTAGCTGCTACCCAGCCAACACCGGCTTCTTTGGCCTTCTTGATGGCTAGGTCCATGCAGAAGTTCCCTACAACGGCTCCTAAACCGTTTCTGCCGTCAACCCACGCTGTTGCAGCGGTTTCTTTCAAGATTTTTGGTGTGGCCTTGGCATCGGAAGTACCAGACTGGATGTCTTTGATGTACATCTCTTCAATAAGCGGAAATGTATATATTTTTTAATGATTTATTGGATTTGAATGAACGATTCAGTTACCTAGACGATTCATTCCGTGACTGTAATGTCCTCTGTAATCTGCTTCCACTAACACATCAGCCATTGCTTCCGCGTGGCTCTTGGGTGTGCCGACTGCTTGTAGACATTGCGAAATGAAACGACTAGATTCGGATAATGGAACGATCGGTGTGTCTGCAAAATGGCGGGGGTAAAATAAGTTATAATAATGTCCACTAGTTCTATTTAGAAAAATGGTTTTTGGCTTATGAATACACAAGATATTTTTTTGTCTGAAGCTTTTTCATTTAAAGCAAAAAAAAAAAAAAATGAGCGAGTGTCAGATAGTTTCTGGGCGCGAATTCACTCGAAGGATCAGGAAATACGTAGATTGCTCCAGAACCACACGCGTCAAATATAAATATGCGTGCGTACGGAAACTGGACAGTTTGTATCGGAAAGTGATGTTGGAAAAGCTGAACCAAGGGTTACGTGCGATGTGTGGAAATAGTGGAAATAAATAGTGAATATAAATAAGTAGTTATGTTTAAGATATTCGATTAAAATGTTGTTTTTAGAAGCCATGAATTTACATCTCAATAGATAACCGAAACTATGACCAACCCGATCTGTGCTTTGTTTTTACATGAATATACTAAAGTGTAACAAAACACAACTTTTGTTGGTTAAGTAAAACCTGATAATATTTCTCATGTATGTAGATATAGTAGTTGTTCAATATTAAATTCATGTTGTATAAATATTGTGTGCTATACATGGAAATATTTTCCATATATTTCCTAACCAATATATTTCCTTCAAAACTAATAATATTTGGGGTATATTTTTTTTATGGTAAAACAATACAGGGTATTCTACGTAACTGGTTCATTAAAAGTTTATGATGTTCTATTATTTACTTATATTTGAGATTTTGGCACCAGTATCTGTTCGATTGGAACTATAAATGTAAAATACCTTAACCAAAATATCACTTCCGGTTGACCGGAAATGGATGTCAACTTTCTTATTTTAAATAGAATGATATAACTTTTTATTCATTTTTGGATTCTACAACTATAAATACGTCAGTTTTCATTAGCTATTCCTATAGCTACATGTTGCCGTTTTTGAGTTATTTAAGTTTTTCTTTTTTTTAGTCATAATCATTGCATCATTGAGAAATTAATATCTCGGTTAATGCTGCAAGTAGAGACTCCAAATTTGCTATGCTATGAATGTAGATATAACTCTAAGAAACGGTAAGCACACTTTACATTCTAACATACAGGGTGTTCAAAACTGAGGAACAAAGTGACATATTTTCAAATGCAGAAAACTCATTTTTTTTAAATAGAACACCCTGTATTTTAATTCGGAATTAGGAAGTAAATATCATCCCCTATCACTTTATATGAGCATTCCCTATATCTATCTTTAATAGATTTTGAGATATGATCGACTTTTTGTTAAACAGACTAAGTATTCTTTTTTTTTTAAATAGAACATCCTGTATTTTAATTCGGAATTAAGAAGTAAATATCATCCCCTATCACTTTATATCAGCATTCCCTATACCTATCTTTAATAGATTTTGAGATATGAACGACTTTTTGTTAAACAGACTAAGTAGCCCTATCTTTGCATGTTTGTAGCTGGCTCTGAATGGGATTAATGTCAAATTCATTGACTAACCAAAAGTTAACGTATATCATTGTAATTACACTTTCGTACAACGCAATATTAATAGAAATGACTATTCGAACAGACATTCTTGTATGGTTATTCAAAAATAATACATGAATTTGACGTGAATCCATTTCAGAGCCAGCTACAAACATTTAAAGATAGGGCTAGTTAGTCTATTTAACAAAAAGTCGCTCATATCTCAAAATCTATTAAAGATAGGTATAGGGAATGGCCATATAAAGTGATAGGGGATGATATTTACTTCCTAATTCCGAATTAAAATACAGAGTGTTCTATTTAAAAAAATTGAGTTTTCTGCATTTGAAAATTTGTCACTTTGTTCCTCAGTTTTGAACACCCTGTATGTTAGAATGTAAAGTGTGCTTACCGTTTCTTAGAGTTATATCTACATTCATAATATAGCAAATTTGGAGTCTCTACTTGCAGTATTAACCGAGATATTAATTTCTCAATGATGCAATGATTATGACTAAAAAAAAGAAAAACTTAAATAACTCAAAAACGGCAACATGTAGCTATAGGAATAGCTAATGAAAACTGACGTATTTATAGTTATAGAATCCAAAAATGAATAAAAAATTATATCATTCTATTTAAAATAACAAAGTTGACATCCATTTCGGTGAACCGGAAGTGATTTTGTGTGTTAAGGTATTTTGCATTTATAGTTCCAATCGAACAGATACTGGTGCCAAAATCTCAAATATATTAAGTAAATAATAGAACATCATAAACTTTTAATGAACCAGTTACGTGGAATACTCTGTATATTTGAAAATTTATATGTGCTTAATATGAATAAAACATACATTTAATAAATATAGGTGTTAGACTCATAAAGTAATGTTAAATAAATATTTTCGTAAACCCAAAATAACATATTGGAAAACGATTATAAAATAAATATTCAAAAAATATTTTGCAATCAATATTAAACTCGTAATATTTTATAAATATTGCTTATTATGTTGAATGTTAATTTTTGGTTTGGAATGTGTGATATAAATATTGTTTCTATGTATAATAAAGATGATTTTTAAATATATATGCACAGCTATAAACAAATATTATATAAATGTGTTGTTTATGTTGGAAATATTTCTCATACATATAATATTTATAAAATATGAAATAAATATTTTATAAATATTATGTGCTACCTGGGAATTTAAGAAACTCGAAAAAACAGCAACAACAATAGAAGAAATAGTAAAAGAAAATACTTCCAAATATGTGAAATATAATGAAGTTGTAATAAAAACAAGAAGGGATGATGATTATGAAGCAAAAAGTGTGCTAAAAGTATGAAATATTTCTCATACATATAATATTTATAAAATATGAAATAAATATTTTATAAATATTATGTGCTACCTGGGAACTTTAAGAAACTCGAAAAAACAGCAACAACAATAGAAGAAATAGTAAAGTTGTAATAAAAACAAGAAGAGATGATGATTATGAAGCAAAAAGTGTGCTAAAAGTATGTAGTAAAGATAAATCTTGTATAATCTCAGATAGTCGTTCCGGAAACTCAAATAATGTTGAAGAAATGAGGAAGCCGGAAAGGAAAATGCGAAGGAATGTAAAGGACAGATGAGGAAAAGATAATGGGGGAATACTTAAAAGAACTACTACATACTGGAAGAGGAGCATATTAAAACAGAAAATTATAAACGTATCGATAAACATACCAAGTACTAGGAGGCATAAAAATTGAGAAAGATTTATCACAAACTCCTACCAAAATTATAAATCTGCTTTTCAAAAATGTACGTCGTTGTGATTTTGAGTTTTAATCATTTATTTAAAAATAGCTTGTTAAGTATTTGTTTTTTTTAAATTTCAAAGTAATAAATCATTTTGAAATATGAACATTTCAAATTTTAGACAAAATGCATCTTGAAAGGCTTATCTAGCTTATGAAGTTTATGAGAAATATTATCTCGTACCATTGTTTTATCTTATTAAGAGATAGTTTATAAAAAAGACATTAAAGGTTAAAAATAAACAGTGCACAATTATATTCATTTTATTATTATATAAACAGGTGTATATAAGTACTACGTAAACATTTATAAACTAATAACAGTTAACTTACTCATTTAAAATACTTTTTAAAACATATATATCTAAAATTTAACGCGCAACTATGATATAGCAATTTTTGTTAGTTATACACGAGGTTTAACCGAAAATACTTTTTTTCCAACCATAAAGTACCTGCCTTTATTTTTGACAAAACCTTTCAATTCATACTATTTTATAGGTATAGGTTATAGGTTTCTGCTACAAGCCGAACATTTATTGTTTTTCAACAACACAATAACATTTTAATGATTATACATATGTACCTAATAAATTACAAATTTAATGTGGTATTTTGACGTTCACGACTTTTTAATTTTAAGCGATAAGATTACAATGCGATCGTAAAGAAAAGTTTGCGATAAATAAGAAAACCCGATTTTTCAAGCTACATATACATATAAGTGTAAGAATAATTGAATGAGAATTAAAAAATGGAAATCTCAGTACTGTATTAAATGAAATTTCCAATAACACTTTTACTAATACCATTGTTTAAATATATCTAGTTAGTCAACGTAATGCATTTTCGGAAAAATAAAGTATTGCTCAGGGAAGTGGTGCACTCTATCGGTGAATGTAAATTGATTTGAAAACGTGATAAATATGACAGGTATCTCGGTCAGAGTGAGAGATAGATTTCTGTGTTTTATCCATCTGCGGAAACGACGGAATCCGTATCGGTGATTTACTGGCATTGGCGAATTGTGTGGCCTGGGGAAAAGGGAGGATGGATGCATGTGACGCTGTGATGACGCACCTCGCGATAATTCTCGTGTTTGTTTACATTAGAAGATTAGTATTCTGAGGTATTCTGTTATGAATATAAAGAAATTGAAAGTATATTGCAGGGCACGTTCTTGTTGACAAAACATTAATTGAACAATTTTCTTAATTGAGGTTTTTTTCTTTTAAGAATAAAATATTTAAACTTAAAACAAAAATCACTGAAAAGAGAAAAGTTAAATCTAAAAGGACGAAAATTTGCCGAGAAAAAAAAACATAAATCTACCTATTTCTCAATTTTTATTTTCTTAGTTTTTAAATTAATAAGTTGTTTTGTTAACTTAATTTACTTATATTTATGATTATATAATAATCAGAAAATGTTTGTTTTATTAAAAAGAATAAGTATTTAGTTTGATAATATATAATCTGTAGTTCGATAGCCTTTTTATATTTAAATTTTAATAAACGCGGTTTTTCGTTCGAACGTATATACGAAAACCTTCTTCTCCTCCTCTCTCCTATTGCTATCTTCGCTTCTCCCGTACTGTCGCTAACTTCAACTGGTGTAAACGCGGGAAATTTATATAGTTTTTCTTATATTTACAAAACATTTTTTACTTGATTTACTTATGTTTACTATTACATAATAATAGAAATTCGTTTTTTATGTAATGATAAAAATATGTAGTTTGGGGGTACAAATCGCCATTTATTTTTACATATATGCACCACTTATTAAAAACACCATACATGATGACACATTCGCGCTCTTTCTCTTGAGCGGCTGAAAAGTTACGAGGTAACCTTTGGGGGCAACATCCGTATATACAAGGTTACATCGTAACTTTTCAGCCAATCAAGAGAAAGAGCGCGAACGCGTCATCATGTATGCTGTTTTTAATAGCTTTGTTTGTTTGTGTGCTTGGAGCAGTATCTACTGACGTCATCAGAGTAACTTGAGAGCGTCTCAGAGTTGGATTTAAAGATGGTACAAACAAACGCGCTCGATTGCAATATAACCTTAATTTTATTATTTACTTATTGTCACAGCTATTATGAATAGGAAAATTAAAAGTAATTTTTCAAACTAATGAATCTAGACTACAATAAAAATGATCGTTCTTTACATCAATCACATTGGTATCATTATATTATCCATATCGTGCAGGTATAAATCGGATTACATTTACAAACGACAGTTTATAACACGGTGTTAGCGCGATTAGGTTATGTTGCACAAATTGCTCGTAATTGCTCGGACGTCGGATCGCGAGCAGAAAGAGGAGCCTCTTTGTGATCTGGATTTGCTTGCTCTAAACAAACAAACACGCACAAATCATGCTCTAAAATACAAACAAACGCGTAAAATTCCATGGATCTGCTTAGATCAGACAAACAAACAAATCTAATAAGTAACGTGGTGCATATATGTAAATATAAATGGCGATTTGTACTCCCAAACTACATGTTTATTTTTATAATGAAAAACGAATTTCTACTATTATGCAATAGTAAACATAAGTAAATCAAATAAAAAATATTATATAAATATAACACAAAACTTAGAACTACACACATATATAGAGCATAACATTAAATTAGAAACTAAAAAAAAAGTAAAGTAAAATGGTAAAAAAATAACGATTATATATTATCAAACTAAATATTTATTCTTCCTAATAAAACAAACATTTCCTACAACCTGCCTATAACTTACGAGGTAACTATTGCAATTAAATAATATTTTACCGACACGTAAGAGAGCCATCTTATATGTAGTAGTCTAACTATAAAGTTTATATTTAAATCGAGACGGACATCAACGGCGTGCTGCCATCTACCGCTTTTGTCCAAAATATTCAAAAATCCGTTAACTATTTTGTCCATAAGGTTGACTAACTAGTATGTATATAAACAATGCTAATACCCATAAAATAAAATATAAGGATTTAATTGGATACTCGTAGCAGGCGATAGAGTCATGGTAATCTTATATCACATTTATATCTGATCGAGAGGGTTAATGATTCGCATTGTAAATGTGGTGGGGTAGATACAGCGGCGCATATTTTATTTGAATATCCACTCAGTGGTGAGTGGCAGTCGCGTATGGAAGCTAGAGTGTTAACTAAAGGGTTAAATTGGCCGCGACGCGAAGCAGATATTAGGGATAACGAGTTGAATTGAATGCTGGGAACTTTTAGTAATGCTGCTAAAGAATGATGGTATTGAGGTAGTTGGCACGTTTTTATACATCAATATTTCATACGCTCTATAGTGACATATTTAAATACAAAAATTGTAGTGATTTCTACAAAAATAAATTTAAACATAATAAAAATATCAAAATATCAGACATCATTTTAAAACCTAAATTTTCCCTGCAATTTCTAATATTGGTTCACACTATACGTTTAAAAGCAAAATAATGGAATTGTTTTTAAATATCCAATTATGTTTTTTTTTTTTGAAGACAAATAATTGAATGGAATTAAATAATTAACCCTCCCCCTCCTCTTTCCCCTCCCCTTGCCCTTGTATACGCGCGTGGGCAATGGGTATCTGACGGGCAGTGGTTTTAGGTAATACTGAACTTTTCTTTGTAATTTTACTTTTAAACAAGTAATTTCTATGGAAATTATCACTACTTAAGAAATTTTACTTCTGGGTATTCCAGACTACCTGAAAAAATCTTGGACAAGTTACCCACATTTCGAAATTTTACTATGAATATACCAGGCTACATGAAAAAACCTTCGAAAAATTACTTATAGTTAGAAATATTATTTCTAAAGGTAGGGTGCCTTAAAATCGTACAGGAATTTCACCAAAAACTTTTTAGTGTATATTAAATGAAATTTCCAATAACACTTTTACTAATACCCATAAAATAAAATATAAGATTTTAATTAGATACTCGTAACAGGCGATAGAGTTATGGTAATTTTATATCACATTTATGTGGGATTGGGAGGGTTAATGATTCGCATTGTGAATGTGGTGGCGTATTTTATTTGAATGTCCACTCAGTGGTGAGTGGCAGTCGCGCGTATGGAAGGTAGAGTGTTAACTTAGGGGTTAAATTGGTCGCGATGCGAAGCAGATATTAGGGATAACGAGTTGAATTGAATGCTGGGAACTTTTAGTAATGCTGCTAAAGAATGATGGTATTGAGGTAGTTGACACGTTTTTATACATCAATATTTCATACTCTCTACAGTGAGCGTATTTAAATACAGAAATTGTAGTGATTTCTACAAGTATAAATTTAAATATAATAAAAATATCAAAATATCAGAAATCACACACAGAGAAGTAATTTCTAAAAGCAAGTGAGAATTTCTTAACCGAAATACCTCTCGTTCTTATATATAAGCAAATAAATAATTTCTTGAGCGAAGAAAATTAGTTTCTCAATATCCCAAGAAATTAATTTCTCGGGCGAAGAAATTTTATGCCCTTAAGCATTGGAAAGTCAGTTATGTACTTGTTGTATGGTAGAAAACATTTGTGACAAATAAATTTTGCTTTGAAAGTAGTGGAATTTTAAGAAAATAATTTATTATATTTAAGTACATCTACCATGTGATTCAAAATGATTGTCGTAAGAAAAAAACTGTTTCCGGAGAAATTTATCTATACTTATTACCAATTTAATGAGCGAAGTTAGCTACATACAAATTTCATACATTAAATGAATTTTCTTGACATTGAGCGACATTGGCGTGCGTGTTGTAGTATCTTTCGATTTATCTTATAATTTTTTTCAAATCGTTTATATTTACATCTAATATCACCAACAATAGTATTTCTGAATACTGTAAGAAAATAAGGGAATTTATCTGTGGTAATAGCTCAACAAACAGATAAAAAATCAATATTAACATTAAGTGAAATAGTTTATTACATTTTATAATTTTATAGGCTTATCATACACTTCAGCGCAATGAGCTGTCAAAAGAGAGTTACATTTTCATCCCTATAAAGTTTCTATGGTACAGGAATTATTACCATTAGATCACGATAGGCGATTGGAATATTGTCATTGGTTTAATAACAATTTAAGGGACGATGACTTGCTAAACAAATCATTTTTCTCGGATGAAGCCTGGTTTTATCTAACAGACTATATCAATTTACAAAACTATTGTATCTAGTCTGCAGAAAATCCACACGAATTTCGAGAAAAGCAATTGCATCCCGTAAAAATTGGAGTTTGGTTAGCTATGTCCAGGCAACGAATAATAGGGCAAATTTTCTTCGAGGAAACTGTAACAGCCCAACGTTACCAACAGATGTTGGAATTGTTTATTGCAGAGAGTTACAAGAAAATGAGCTTGAGCAGGTTATTTTCAGTACGATAATGCTCCAGCACATACTGCTCGACAAACCTGCCAATATCTTCAACAGTTTTTTGCTGACAGGTTCGTTACACTGTTGAAAATATTACGGTGTTGGCGTTAATTTTGCGCTAGTCAAATATTTTAGTGTTGATTTTTCCAAACTTTGCCAGACGAGTTGACTACGCGTATTTAATAGAACAGAAATGACTAGAATTTCGTGTGAATTCTTTGTTCAGATGCGAGGATTGACTATTTTTCTAGACATTCAGAAGCGTCAACCAATCAGATTTTTTCCCTCGGATAGAAATATAAAAACCCCTCCTATTCTAATACAGTATTGCATTATACGCACCACCTGCATTGCACGTGTATCTGTTTTCGTGTTTGATTCTCCGTATTAACATATCCAAACAAACCACCAAATGTGACTGACTTGCAAAGTGTAACCTCGTGTTATTAAACGTTAATTCCAGTAGACATAAAAAATTTCAACATCTTAAAGATGTATTGGGAACATCTATTTACGCAATTAGTTTAGACTTGAATCAAATAGCATAAACATTCACTAATTTTATAATGGTTTCTCAAAAAATCATTTTAAAAATTGGTACGTTTAGTGAAACCAAAACTTGTGAATGAGTGGTTTTGCCATATTTATAAATTGAGAAAACGTCTGAAAGAGAGAATATTATAGCACTAAGAAATAGGAGTTGCATATTAAAAGACGTTGTGTTTAGAAAATGGTGTTAATACACCCAATAGATCGCATTCATTTAGTTAAAACAGCTAGTAAATTTGTCTGGTCTAGAATCAAATAAAATGTGACTAGAAGTATTTATAATTCCACGTGTCTAGTTGGACAAAATAACCCCTTAGCAATAGACAATAACTTGACTATCTTTGCTCGTCAAATTTAAACTTCTATAGTTCTCGACAAAATAACACGAAAGAGTGTGGACCTCTCCTGACTATTAATTAGTCAAAAAAGTGTTAAAAATTTTCAACAGTGTAGACCACAAGATGGCCATCAAGATCGCCTGATCTAACCCCATTAGATTACTTCATGTTCGGCTATCTAAAACAATAGGATCTATAGAAACCCCATGCATACCATAGAAGAACTGAGAGATGCAGTTTTGTCACTTAATAATTGTGCTAATTATATGTTTTAATTTAAAGTAATAAATAAATTTATATAGTTAAACACCAGTTAGTACTGAATTGTAAAATCATAATTTAGTAAAGTTAAATAATTACATTTCATTTTTTACAAGCAGAACACCAATCCATAGTCGTTTTATATAATGCGAGTTCAAATATAGGTTACGTTTTCCTTATTTATGACAGATCCGTTTACTTTCTTGTGTTCCAACACTGACTTAGTTCAAACCTTCATTACAAACACGCGGCATATACCTACACCCTGTTACTATCTATAGGAGCGAATTTGACAATCATTTTGAATCTCTGTGTATTTACATGAATCTAATAAATTCTCTAAAATAAAGAAAATACTATCTTACATTTAGTATTTTTTTTTAAAGGGACATAGATGTATTTGGCAATAGAAAACGTTTTTCTGTGTGCACCTTAAAACTTAAATTTTCCCTGCAATTTCTAATATTGGTATACACTATACGTTTAAAAGCAAAATAATTGAATTTTTTTTTTGGTTTGCAGTAATTATAGAGTAATTCATTTATTTTACGTATATACAATTCGAAATGACTTTGACTCCAAACAACGTCAAACACATTACTTACATCATATAAGAAGGTCATCAGATAATTCGTTATTATAGGTTTGTTCGCTGGTGCTACACTTTTCACACTGACTTCTACTTAAAACAGGATAAAAGATTTACTCTTTATGCATCTGAGAAAGAGACAATATGCACCAGTGTAATTGGTGTAACACCAGCGAACAAACCTTATACGAAATTAATAAGCGTGTTTCGTAAATAAAATTTGAATATTCTCAGATAAAATCCCACTATGTTATTGCTCACAATAGCGTGGGTGCAATAAAAAATAACAATTAATTAATATTTTTATTGTAATAAAGTTAAATATCATAACAAAACACTTACCTATTTCCAGTAGCTCCGTTTGCGACATTTTTCTAACTGCGACCGCGAGGCATTCGGTTGCTGATGTTATTCTACTGGATATTCGAAATGTACAGGCCCTCATCTTGATTATGTACTCTGTATAGGCGTGATAATACTGGTAATTAATGACGTAATCCTAACATAAATATAACTAATACTATAGCTGACTGTTTATTACAGACAGGTGATTCGTTATTTGCATTTACCAAAATTGAAATTTGCGCTTGGGTAATTCTATTATATTCTTCTGCTAAATCCTGAAATAATAATCATTTTGCTGGTTGTGTTGATTCCATTTTTTTAAGCGTCGTTATTGCGTTATTGATTTATCTCGTGCATAAAAAAAAAGTCGTTGAAGGATTAGATTACGATGTGAAATGGAGCGAGTAGAAATGGCGCGTTCAAATAATTATTTAAACTTTAAATGTACAGGACGTGCACCTTTGAAAGGATAGCTCATCTATCCCAGGCTTGTTCTTGCGACTACTTCACGAAACTGGTTCACGTTTAATGATACCGGTTATTATGTTCTTGATGCACTTCTATAAATGAGAAAATGAGCGCGTCCTTCAAAGTCAATAAATAAAACTTTTACTTGTGGGTCGTTCACTTATCGATGGTCGTTCAATATTAGTAAGTAAATATATAATTATGAGTATGTTTAAAACCAAGATAAATGAAAATATATTATCTTCATGGAATACTTTGAAAAGTTGCACATATGGTACAGTTGCGGACAAAAAAATGGGACAGCTGTTGTTTTTTGCTTAGTGTGAATATAACCAATTTTTTTTCTGGTAAAATATTGTATATGTCGCATATTTAAATAATAATAACCAGTGGAGGATCGTGACAATATTGAATGGAGGGGTCAATTCCCTCCTCCCTCCCCTTCCATTTTATTGATTTTACAAGTTTTTAAATCAGTGAAGCTAGGCTTGCAGTAATTTATTAGCACATTTATTGCTGATTGCCATTATTATAATGGCCGTTTAAGGATTAAATATGGCAAGGTCGATTTTATTTTTTTTTAATTTATATTGATCGTGTTGAGTGAAGTTTAAACCGAAAAATACATTAAGTTCTTATCGGGAATACTTATCTACCTAAATATATTTGTGAATTTCTCTAATGAATACTTCTCTACTTCTTGCACAGACAATAATCTATTTGACCATTACAGTCAGTTTATGCATTTATCTGTAGAATATTCTAATATCAATGAATACATTTATAAGCATAAATACTGTAATAATATACTCTAAACACCTTTTGTAACATGTTGAGAAAGGAGTCGTGGTTTGCTGTCTATCAATGCAACTGTCCTGATTTAGCATTTACTGCTTTTTTAGATATTTTTTTGTACTATCACAGCCTGTGTTTTCCATATATACAATGTAAAATTGGAAGAAAATCTACTACATCATGGATTAGTCCAGAAATATTTGAAATGAAGAATATTTACTATTCTTAAAAGAAATAAGCACTCAGCATCTTATCTATCGTCAGGAATTTAAAAATTATGAAAAGCTTTACAAAGATTTCTTACACAAAAAGCAATTTGAAATGAATGATACTTTCATTTGTACTTCTACGAACAAAACTAAAGCTGTATGGTCTGTAATACGCAATAATCTTAATAACTACAAAACTTTCACACTACCTGATACTGACAGAGAAGAACTGTGTAACAAGTTTAATCAACACTTTGCTTCTCTTCCAACACGGTTAGGTATAGATAGTCTAGGTGATAACATAAATTGGTATGAGATCAAAAATTATGTACCTAAGTTGGACAGCACTACATCTTTTTTTATTACTCCTGTAATTGAAGGTGATGTAGAAGCAGTCATTAATAGTTTAAACACCTCAGCTTCGACTGGATATGACAATATTTCATCTTTTATTATAAAATATACCTCACCTTTAATAGTCTCTGTACTTACGTACTTAATTAATTTTTCTTTCGAAAGGGGTGTTTTTCCTTCCCGTTTAAAATTATCCACTATTTACCCGATTTATAAAAAAGGGCGATAAAGAATGTTTGGAAAATTATCGTCCCATTAGCTTGTTACCAGTTTTTTCTAAAATCTATGAAAAGTCTAATCAACATGGTTTTTCTCGTGATAAAAACACCGATACAGCTGTTTTCAATTTTCTAAAAACTATTTATGAGATTCTAGACAAAGGTAAACCCGGCTTGGGTATTTTCATTGATATGCCTAAAGCATTTGATCTAGTAAATCATAACATACTCCTATATAAATTAGAACAGTATGGGGTGAGGGGTAGTGCTAGACAATGGTTCCAATCATATCTCTCAAACCGCAAGCAGTCTGTTAAAATTCATAGCCATCAGTCACGCTGCATTGATATAAACTTTGGTGTACCACAGGGTTCTGTCCTGGGTCCCACACTTCTTTTAGTATATATAAACGACTTGCCAAAAACTTTAAAAAATATAGAAAATGTTGTATTGTATGCTGATGATGTTAGTTTAATTATTAAACCAGAAAATATTGATACAATTAATGACATGGCTTCAGCTACTTTAATCGCAATTACTAGATGGATGAATTCCAATAAGTTAATAATTAATGAACAAAAAACTAAATTTGTATATTTTCATAATAGAACTAAGTCTATCGATACGATTCAAATAAATGATCATGTTTTTAATTTAGACCTTTCTTCCAAAATTTTAGGAGTAATCATAAATGAAAACTTAAAGTGGATTGATCATATTGATAATCTTTGTAGCATTTTATCAAAAATTTGTTATGCTTTGAAACAACTCAAGAAAAAATGTAACATTAGTTCTTTATTGACCTTTTACCAATCTAATTTTATTTCTTGTATGCGATATGGGGTAATTCACTGGGGATTATCACCACACTCTGAAAGAGTTTTTTTAATTCAGAAGAGAGCTTTACGAGTTATTTACATTCTCGGCTATAGAGATTCTTGTAAGAATATTTTAAAGCTAACGCTCTTTTAACTTTTTATGATATCTATATACTAGATTTATTATGTTTCGTATTCAAGAATAAGCAATATTTTAACTGCAGTAATATTAATCATAGATATAATACACGAACAGACAACTATTACCTTCCAGCGCCTCATAGAAGGGAAATCTTCCAAAAAGGTACCTACTTTGTAGGATGTAAATTATATAATAACCTTCCTACTGATGTAAAAAATATCGCTAACTTTTTTCAGTTTAAAAAAGCAGTTAAAGATTATTTACTTAATTTGAATTGTTACTGTGTTCAAGATTTTTATAGCACGTAAGCTATTTGTTTCTGATGTGACGTATTTCTTGCTTATACGAGTTGTCTCTTTTTTCTGTAACTTGTATACTGGCCTTTAGAAATAAAATGTTTATTGTTATTATTATTATTATAAATACTAACGTATTTCCTTCAGAATGGCATATAGATATTTAGTCTTCGAACCGCACGTACTCAAAAAAAGATGGCATAGGGAAAATAAACCATAAGTAAACACAAGGAAAGATACATCTCCTTTAATCTACCAGCGGTTGCGCATGGGTAGGAGCTAAGAATTATTTTCTCGTTGAATTCTTCCCCGGAAACTATAAAGCCAAATTCTGCGAATAAATCTCTTGCGGTCGCTTTGTCGCGTAACATCAAGGGGATTAGCTTTCGTGGCCATTGTCGGCATATATATGTATCTTTCTTTTGTTGCTTATTTTAACCATCGATTACTCGCGTGTATTTAGATATAAATATATAATTTGCAAATATGATCTGCATTTAATTGCGTAACCGTGCTGCGCCGTGTTAAAAAATGACTTAGAAATGTGTTTTTGTATAATTATTAGAAGAATTAGAATTTTCTAAAGCCCTTACTTCTATTACAAAAGATTGTTTTAAGTTTAGTTTTATAAGAATTTCTTAATATGCGGATGTATAAAATGTTAGACATAAATGCCAACTGAGAATTTATGTATATTAAAAAAGAATTATACACTTTGGAAAAAAAAATTGTCACCTTTATTAAGAAAACATGTTATTCATTCTTAAAGTTTTAATTCTATTACTTTTTATGACGGCACAAATCGAATTGCACTTATTGGAATTTTTGCATAAACTATAATAAAATATTGACCTGCCATGACGTATTAAGAAATTCGTAAATAAGTATGTTGTTATTATTTGAAAAAATAAATATGTTGGAGCCGTTACTTGTAACACAGAAACTTTTTAAACTTTAGTTTTGTAAGAATTTTTTAATCTAGATGTATAAGATAATAACTGGCAAACTATATTTTAAAAAGAACAGAATATAGGGAAAAATGTCATACCTCGGAAAAAAGGTATAACTTTATTTAAAGAAATTGTCCAATTATTCTTTTTTAATGTTGTATTTCTATTGCTCTTTATGGCACAAATCAAATTACATTTATTGGAACTTTTGCATAAAAGTGGATTAGATGTTTTGACTTTAAAATTTTAGGAATTAAGATGCTTCAACTTAACTATCATGAAGAAGATAAGACCTATTATACGTAAAATTGTTTTGATAAACCTATTTTCACAAAAAGTATTATAATTGTATTGTTCACCTAAGCATTCTTCCATAGAAAGTTTGTTTCTTCAATTGAATAAGAACTAAGCAAGTCAACCGCTTGTTTTTCAATAACTTTACTTCTGACATATATTATAAATAACTAAACGAGTAAACTGGCATCGATATTTGTAAAAGTGAAAAAGATATATAAAAACTGCACATTTATTTATTGCTGTAACAATAAGTTATAGCCGGCAGTACGGCTGAGAAGGAAGGGTGCATCATTACATTCATTGCCAATCTTGAAAGTCAAGCAGCAATATGCGGTACCGGTTGTTGGTTGGGTCACCATTCGCACAACGCTTCTCAGTGGCTCGGTGTGTTCCGGCACTCTAGCCAAGGGCCTTCAAGGCCTGTAGTGCTGAGTTATTATTAACAACAATAAGTTATTATATACACCTTATTATAACTGAAATTTTTTATTTCAGTTTATTTATTATAATTAATAATATAATTAATTAATTATTTAAACTAAAACTACAAATATAAAGTACATAAATATTAATGCTAACTAAAAAAAAAGAAAAAAAAATACGAACAGTATATTGTAATAAAATGTCCACGTGAGCAAGAAAATTGAAAATCAGAATTATTATATAAAGTTCTCTGGCAAAAATTACAAAGATTTCAATTCTGGGAATGTAAATCGCTGAAAAGGTGGCGGCATCTTTGTCGGGCACTGTAAAGAGTATTATCTTTCGAGACCGTAGTTCATTGCGTCGCGGATTACGATGGCATTGCGTTTAAAGTGGATGTGTTAGAATTACAGCTGCGAATTCGTTTTACCAACCGCGGTCATAATTTTTTGAGGTAATTATGGTACAATGAAATTCAAAATTGACGTCTCCCTAAAATATCCAAATGGTATATCTACTTTAAAATGCAGCTAAAAATAGTAGATATACAAGGAGCGATTGTGTATTCCCAAAGCTAAATCAACGTTCGGTTTATTTATCAAGTGACAAATTCAATTTACAACGACTCATTCATTCCCTCGATCCTAGCACTTTACATACATATGTATGTGTATACCTAAATGCGTGCATGTGTATTGATGTATAACATTTGTTTCGAATGGAAGAATTCATGTTTGCAAAAGCTACTTAGTTACTAAAATTATTCGAAGTATTAATAGAAAAATAAATCTCAACGTCATGGAATATCTTCAGAAATGAGGGGTAAAAGTATTGCCCATTTCATGCAAGTTATTTATAATTTGCTTTTTTATTCTTATTTAAGTTGATGTCTGAATGGCGTAAAACACAAAAAATAAAATTGTTTGTTAATTATAAACACAATGGGCGTAAAAATTAAAACATTGAGAGGAAAATAATAATTATAGCTCGATTAGATTTAAAAAAATATATATAAACATAATTGAGCAAAGCTGTAAAGACGTGTAGGGAAAATAAATTATTCCGTTCGTTTACAATATTATATTGCCGGTAACTCGAATAAAAAAAAAATGTGTTAATCAAAGTAAGCCGGTAGAATATCAAAAGTGCCGCATATGTATATAGCTTCGATATATTTTTTTTATTTCTCTCTATTTTATGAATTGAATGTTACATTTTCTTGTCCGTATTTTAGAAGCAGACGCACAAACATTTTGAGTTTCTGAAATATCCAAATCCTGTAGCGGTCATCCTAGTTGTTTTATTTCGAGTTTTTCGGCTAGAGAATGCGAAGATAATGTTTTATTTAATAGGTTACGGCTTCTGTTCATTGTAACATAAAACAACACGCATACACGATACGACATGGAAAAAAAAACACAATAAACAATAACGACTGCACGCAAGGTTGTTGACCTGGCACTCACTAGCGTCTTTCCTATACTGATGACGCGCTAACTCGATCAACGAACGGACAGCGGACCAAGATGCGGCTGGCCCCACTCCAATGTAATTTTTGTCATGTAGTTCGATCACCCCATCTTCCTCTAGCTATCCGCAGGGACCTATCTAATCTAGATGTGGCTCCACACTCGCCGCTTATCTGCATAAATAAACACAAGGCGTGTTTCGTCGCATCAAGTCATGGGAATTGCAACGTTTGTTTTGTACTTAAATGTGTGTATGTGTGCCTGTATTGATCGGTATTTTTACAGAAATTACAGAAAATAATTTGTGATTTGCAATGGCGGTTCTTTAAGAGGACCCACCACTGATTGGACTGGACTGTATATTTCTAGCTACTTTAAAGCAATTCAATGTTAAGAGCCATCTATAGCCTAAATTGGAAACACATGACAACGTGACATCCTACGTCAAATCCACATCAACTCGTTGGCATTTCCCTTTCGACCAACTCCACGTTCAAAATTCAAAATTCTCAGTCTATAATAATGCAAATTACATGTCGTACACTCGGGGCAGCGCTCAGTAAGCGATTCTGCACGCGTTGCAAGAACGACAAGAGGTGTCCCCCTTGCGAGCCTCGAAAAGCGCCCAAACTACCTCTGACGGCCAGACAGGTGAGGCAAAAGGAATGCCATCCGTGCGCCTATCAATGGGAAGAGAAGGAGTTCTGCGAGCAGACTCCACCTGTGAAAAGCGTCATGAGCAATTGTAAGATACCACCGTGTCCGCGGGGATCTCAAATTACCGTGAATCAATGCGCGAAGAAGAAAGGGAAGCAGTGTCCTAGAGGAGATTGGAGCAATCCGGATAATGTCAGGAAAAATTGAGGTCGATGAAATGTGTACTTAAGTATTTATTATATAGGGAAACATATCGGAAATAAAAATTGACATTTGACATATTATGTTAATAGTTTTGATAAACTGATAGCGGAAGGTCGGGCAAAACTTTATTTTATTTAACAATGGGTAGATTTCACAAAAGAAATAAAAGCTGATAAGCTATAAGATAATCATTTTTTTTTAAATCCAATTAACTTTCACCATATTGTTGATTAAAATATGAAAGGCGAGTTAATACACTACATAATTATACTAAATAGATCCATGAGTAAAACCAAGTAGTCAATAAAAATCACATTGTGGCCTACAATTCAAATCGTGTCAGTGTAAGAGAGAGAAGCCAAGGTAATTGGGATCCTTGGAGTAATGGGAATCATTGCGTTTTTCATTAAGGAATAACATTTCAAACACAATGCCCATGGTGGTATCTGTGGATGAGTGATGTTTTTGCCCTCGCCTATATGAGATTCCTAATAAGGCCGGCCGTAGCAGATCGGGGGCAGATAGGCCTAACGGAAAACTGGAGGCTGGCCACACAAATCAGGAGACCCATAAGAGTCAAGTGGTCGTTAAGCAAATTTTCGCCTTTTTAAACCTGCAGGCGCGGATGGAATATTCCCCGCCTTACTTCAGAAGAGAATAGGGGTACTGACGTCACATTTCGTTAAAATCTTCAGGACATGGGGATACGTTCCAACTGCATGGCAAAAGGTAAAGTATTTGATCGAACGCCGAAGTCATATAGATTAATAAGCCTATCCTTCTCTCTACTCAAAACTCTTGAGAGGTAAGTGGATAGGTACATAAGAGATACCGCGTTGAGAGAACAGGCACTCATTGATAGACAATATGTATATCAACCAGGAAAATCTACGGAGATCACATTAGACGATCTCAATAGAGTAATTGCTTAAGTCAATAGAAGACAAAGAGATATTCATTGACATTGAGGGTGGTTACCGACTTTCAACCTCACATATTGACGGCGATCAGAAAAGTAAGAGCGAAACCAATCATTAACTTTACCTCTAAAGCCATACTTTTCAAGTTTGCAAAGAATAATAGAGTGGGAAATACAATCGAAAGCTTTAGATAGGTCGCAGAATATTGTGGCAGTCATTTGTTTATTATTAATATTCTGGAATATATGTACAAAAAATCATAAACATCTGCGGTGGACACTCCAGACTGAAAGCCATATTGATAACTAGAAAGCAAACCCTCTGCCTCTAAGAACTTTTTAACTCTTGTGTCAACAACTTTCTCCAATACTTTTGACAATAATATACGCAAAGAACTCTTTGGTGGGCTTTGGCAAAGACAAAACCGTGTTCCAAGCTGAGATTGCTGCAATTCACCGTTATGTCCAAGAAATAGAAAGATGGTCCGAGCCAGGTAAAAGGGTCGCTATCTCTGACAGTCAGTCCACACTTAAAGCGATTAGTTCCGTAAGTGTGGACTCTAACCTGATTGGGGACTGAGGTGGGCACCCAAAGGGAATTAACTTTGGCTTGGGTTCTTAGCCATTTGGGGCGTGAGAGGAAATGAGACGGCGGACGAGCTGGCCAGGCGAGGTTCGTCAAGGTCATTCATTGGAGCCGACCCCTCTTTCGGCACTACCAAATCGCAAATTAAAAAAAAGTCCATCAATGAATGGATACATAATCAGTCCAGAGACTGGTGGCGAAAATCACTGGCAAAAGAGTTCCTAAGCTTTCAAAGATGATAAGTCTAATTAAGAGGGCAATATTACAGAGCGTCTTCTAGGAAAAGGGGAATTACAATAGATCTGAAAAGGTCACAGTGAAACTTCCACAATCCTAATCTAATCTAATCTAACTGGGCTTGAGGCTGCTTACCAGGACCTGCTCTCAGGGCATAGTTCTCGTGGTTAAGGATGAATTTTTTTAAGGAGCAGGAACATTTCAATTGCTATGGAATCGATGTAGTACTTGGAACAGGTAGCCTCGCGTGGTATATTTAAGTATGACGCACGAGATTTAGAATGAATTGTAATTATTTAGCTTTTTATAAATAAAGTGTACGGTCATATGTATTTAGGAAGCTTTAGAGGTGTACACGTTGCGTTGTTTCGCCTTGTATTATTTTACCGAAACCAAACACGTCCCATTGATAAATTGATAAAAAAAATAAGCAACTCCAAAAAATGCTTTACAATTTATTGGGGAAAAAATAAATTCAATGTAGTTAAAGGAAGTAATTGGATTGGTGGTGTGCCAAGTCATTTGGCATTATTTTGTAATTACAAACAAATAGAAAAGTCAAAATTCACCTGCAATTAATAATAAAAAAATGTTTCGTTAATATAATACGAACTTTATGTATGACACTGTATATAACAAAAGCCTAGTTATTTATTATTCTACAAACGCTTTAATACGTTTTAAATTGAATTTCATCTAGGCTTTAACGGCAGCAATAAAATTTATTATAACATAAAATTTAAGTCGTGTAGAAACGGAATTTTGATGCTAACATTTCGTCTCGTTATAGAGACGAGAAAATATGGGCATGCAATATTAAATATTACGCAATAATATATATATTATGCAGATTAGTTTTTGCGAAAGCTGCCTTTGGGTACCATTTGCGTGGTAGATATTCCGTAATTAATTGGACATTTTCTAATGTATGAGTTGGTATCCATTCCTTTCTCTTGTAAAATTCCAGACGCCTTCATAATAATATGCAACGAACATTCTCTCTAGATTAAAATTTCTATTGTAAATGTACGGGGCTATACCATATGTATTGTAACTTTAACACTGTGCGCAATGTCAATAAATAAAAAAAATATAATTCCACAACATATATTTGTCACTTATTTGCCGAACAACATTAACAACTCACTGCAAATATTGCGTACCGTTTTAAATGGATTGTATAGAAAAGTTGGTTTCTGTTTAGACGTAAATGAACAACACTTTCAACCATTTTTAAACGAATTATGTGTTTCTCTTTATACTGCAGCAGTGGCGGCTCGTGAGTTATGAAAGAGGGTGAGCACAATA
>RXPK01004824.1:0-70991 GCA_004143645.1 Protaetia brevitarsis
GTTGTAGATAAAAAAAAGCGCTAATGAAGTTAGGGATGGCATGTCTATTTTAGAGGACGTTGTCTAAAATTTGAAACGCGGGGTAAGGATTCTAATCGAGAGTTTGAGATTGATGAAAAAATGGATAATATTATTCTTCATATAGTATAAGAAGCGTCAATAGGAGAGGGATCACACAAAAATAAATTGTATAAGGGTCAGTTGAGGGGGTCACAATGGTAGATATTTTAATCAGTGATAACAAATAAATGAAGAAACTAGATAGTAAATGAAGTGTGACGTCACAGAAAGATGTGCATTTTCTATTACTGTTTACAGAATATAAATAAAGGAAAATAATTAAAAGTTGGCGATACTGTTGAATAGCGTAAAGGAGTATTTAGAAAGTATAGGCTAAATTGGAGTGTGACTTTTAAAATACGAAGTGCAAGTAAAACCGCTAAAATTCTAGAGGATATGATGGAGACCAATTCGAGCTTTTTTACGGCGGAATTACGAAGACAAACAAAGATTTATATGTTGAAAAGGTTTGCGAAAAAGAACAATTGTTGTTAAGGCTTGGATTTGCATTACACAAAGGTGATTGATAAAAAAATATATTGTATCATTTATAATTATTATATATTTTTTGAATAAACACACATTTTGAGTATAATTTTTTTTTTTTAACGGCTCCCACGGCGGTACGTGGGGGACGGTGTTAATTTATTTATTCCGAGTTAATGTGTATAAATTGGAAGTTAACAAGAACAAGGCAAGAAAAGGGTTGAATAGGGTAGTTAAAAGGTTGGTTATACTTCAAATTTAGATATGGTAGTGAAGATAATGGCGGATTATTAATTCTCCTATGTACTATTCGAACGAAATTAGTCGACTTTTGGACGATATGGGGTGATTCCTGAAAGAAACAGGAAAATGACCACAAGAATGTTATGTCACACTACATCATATCAGATACATTGATGGTCAACCACCCGAAAGCGTTTTTAGGATGTAAGCTCTAGATTTTTCGATAAATTTCGATTGTTGAGAAAGAGACCAGAATTGAAGTTTATTGCGTAAACTTATATGTATGAGCATTACATTATTTAAGAATGGTTTAAATAAAACGAAATTTATTACGTTGGTTGGAGAGAAACTATTGAATATATTAGTATGTATGTAGAGTTAGGATCTATTGGGAAATTAAATAAATTAATTGTAAACTTTGAAAGATTTATGAAAGGTATAGAGTATTTCTAAGAAATATGTAGACTAAGTATTGTTATTTGAGTTTAGACATAATGTGTTCAAAATTTTGTAAAGAGTGTTCGTTGTTTTTTCATGTTAAAGGTAATTAGTATTGTAACGAGCGTAATGTGGAATGATGTTAATTATTTTCGATAGTGTTCTTAATATTTATTTTAATAATATTTTTTATTTACAAATATCGGATCAAATAATATTTTTTTATTTAATGAAATAAAACTTTAGGAATATTGTTAGATCTGCAATTTTTAGGCTGGCGGTGACAGTGCACTTGATGTTCCTGTGGGGTTATGGTGTAGCATGGTAGACAGTCTTGAGTTTAGCTTCTTTCGTTGAGGAATAAGATATTTTTGTCTAAGAGAGTCGATTACGTTGTTTGCCAGCACGTACATGGTGTTGTGATATAACTTAGTTATTGTGTTAGCCTACACAATTTTCTTCAATATTTTTTTATGGCATTTTGATTTGTTTTCCCAAGAATTCCATTGTTACTATTTGCACTTATTAGGAAATATAATTAATATGGTTAGAGTTTGTGTAGTTGTTTTATATCTGTCGAGTCTGTTTGAAACGTTTGGGCATAATGATGGATAAATTATACGATAATTTTCAGAATAAAATTTATTTATTCTTAATATAATCTATTCTTATTTTTCCTATATATTGAATATTCTCATCAATACTGTACTGCTCGCAAAATATGAACAATTCAGATTAAACTTGCGCTGAGGACATTGTTCTATCGGCAACACTGTGTTACTTGATGGGACCGTCGCTATAACCACTGCATTTTGCAAACCTAAATGTTTTATTCCCGAGCTCTGTTGTATTTAAAACTCGTTTTCGTAGACTGTTAACTCGCATCCGATGATCGATAGGAATAAACTATTAGTTTATTGCAGACGCCATTCTAAAATTAAAAGTAAAATATAAGGAAGGTAATGAGTGAGCTTAATATTTGTAACTAAAGATAGGTAATTGCAAATGTAAAGATACTTACGAAGTTATGTGAGGTAAATAGATTGAGAGTATTGAAGATTTTATACGTAATTGCATAGCAGTAAATTATGATGAGGTACTGAAGACTTTTCTATATATATTATATATATATATATTAATAGGTATAATTAATATTTATCCCACGACTATTTTGCGTCATACTTGCATTTTCATTAATTTGGTCTCGTATTTTGCGTCGTATAGACGCAAATAGTTTCGGCCTTATTATGAGTAAACCGTTAAGCAAAAAAAAAATTGTCGTAAGTGCCGTTGATCATGCACCACATTGCCAGGGTTTTTTTCATCATATTTTTATTACAACCGTTTAGTCCAAAGACGAAAAATAGGTGGAAGAAAAGTGTGCGTATATGTAAAATTCACGTTATTAGTTCACAGAATGCATAGAGGAAAATAATATAATTAGTGCGTATATTTTTATAACATCGCGCATTATTTTGCTTCCTTCTACTTGGCAACGTCGAACATATAGAAGAATCGATGAGGTTAGTGATTGTAAATCAGTAGGCATATGTATGACACAATTTAAAAAAATGTTAGAGTGTTTTTTTCCTTTGATAATGAATAATTGTGAAGCATTTGAAAAGTTGGTTCAGAGAGTAAGAGGTGCCGTGATTTTGATTTTTTTTGATAGATGTTTTCTTTACAAAATGTAATATTTACCAGCAATTAAAATTATTTAATTTATACTGCGTTTCTCTCCAGCATTTCTTTTTTTTTTTTTTTGATACATTAAATAATTTTTTCAGTTAGGTTTCTCCCATTAACTTTATTTTAGTTCAATAAGCCAAGGATAACTCCCAAAACAATTACAAAATCCGTTTGGCCACAACAACTATCTTTCAGTTATAGTAAACAAATCTAGAAATGGATATCATATGATAGATTTCACTATTGTAACTAAAGTGTCGACTATGTATAGACCACTAATAAGATAAATTAGAATCAAAAAACAACTTTATCTGAGAAGACTTGCCACACGGGAAAGTGAAATCGACTATTCTTTCTTTACAATTTCTCAATTGATTACAGTATGGTATAATCATAAGTAATAGCAACGGAAGAACTGCAAAGATTGAAGTATGGCACTGGCGCCACCAAAATACAAACATGTCATAGTCTTGCTTTATCCAATAAGTGGGGAAATCAACATTTAAAATAGATTTTCACTTCAATATTCAAAAACTTGCATTCAACTTAGGTATTGATTTCTAGGAATGGTCTAAAGTTGAGGATGCTTCTTCACTGCAAACACACTTATTAAGTATTTTTTCTTTCAACGACTCAACGACATGATTAAGTTGGGTAGGTTAAGATGGTGGATGGATGGTTCACTGCATCTTTTCGATTTGTGGAACTTTTTTCCTAGAAGAAATCTAATTCATAGCTCTACTTCATCGAGAGCGCTCTTTTTGAATTGTTAGCTGTGGGGTTTCCAACGCCTGATAGAACTGTCTGCCAGTCGTCGCATTAAACAGTATGAACTGTGTTTTTTCCTCTCTAAAAATCTGCAAATAGCATATGCAGCAATGTGTACTATGCGGTTTAGTTTGCATGACAGTCGAACTACTATTGACATCTTGAATATTCCTGTTTTACTCAGTAGGCTCACAATTCCGGTTTGTTCCTTTAGAAATTTTTTGCCTGTCTTGTCTGGATTTTGACAAATTTGATCATCATGCGTCTAGTTCTAGCTTTTAGTTGTAGTTTTAGATGAGACCGATTTGGTTATTGTTTATACTATACAATTGTAATTTTTAATATGCTGTTTATGTATAATTCTGGTCGAACAGTTGCACATACATGAGACATATTGAAAGTGCTGACTGCCGTTAAATTCTGACCACAAGAAAGTATTTCATTCATCTAAATGTTATGCTGTTAAGAGATCTTCCAAGCAGCTGCACTAAATCTTTATCATATGACGATAAGGACACTGCTGCAGATGATGCATTACTTATAACGACTTTGAAGTGAAATAGACCGAGGGGTATATGAGACTGTGATTTATCATGCTGGTTATATAAAAAGTTGCGATTGGTATGCAAAGAAGGACAAATTGAGAAGGATTAAAACCTGCCTGGAAAGATCATCCCGTCTCTTATTTTCCCTCACTTTCGAGTGGTGGGAAACTATGCCGATGCAGATCGGTACCACTGATTTAGGGTTACCACAGTCCAATTATTAATCAGCAATTCGTAAGAACGCCTTAGTGTAAGGTGTTCGATTTCCCTGACCATGAATAATGGCAGACACGCTAACTACCCGTGTATTCTGATGAAGCTTACGTAAACCTCTTAGTTTTTACTAATATCAGCTCTATGCGTAGCCGTTCAAGGGTCTGTATATTTGATCGCTCCACGGATCCTTTCGTCCCCTTATTGGTATTAAATATCTGATAATTTGAACATGCATGCATGGCGACCACAAGAGTGCTCCTAAGTTTTCAATAGTTTTGTAGTCAACCTGTACAATTATTATCATGCTTGAGTATGCTAATAACATTCCTTGTAGTATAATAGCGGGTGGCAGATTTAGAATGATTCCATTACAGTGGTGGGGATGATTCATTGCTACTTAAGACGCTGCCTTGTAGACACTTGGGCGTTTTGACCGCTTGTAATACAATTTGGTCGCATACTATGCTCCGTAGTTATCTGGGTCTATAATCAAAATGTTTTCCATTTGCATGTTTTAAAGTTGTGTATATAGTGCCGAATGCCAGTTTCACAATAAGGAAAATTGAGATGCATGAGATTTTTGAAAATATAGTCACATCTTATCAGATGTAATTTAACGTTAAAACATAGGGAAGATTCTGTTAATGTAGAGTAGTACTAAGGGATACAATTTTTGTTTTATTTTATTTCTGTAGTATTTGTATTATGAGAGTTGATTCGGTAGAATTTGTGGCTGTTTCTGTAAGTCCTCTATTGCAAACGATTCGATTTTATATTTATAAAATAAAAACTTATTAATTATAATATTATATTTATATATAAATCTTTCTGGACTATGGGTTACAATGTTTTATGGAATGTAATGTATGAAACAATCATATATAATCTTCAAATGAAAAATAATGATATTTGATAATGTGCATTTTTGTAAAAGAATTTTTTGTATCTGATAAATATAAAAACGGAGTATTAAGTTGCAAAAACACATAATTAAACCGTTAATCGATTATAGAAAAAAAAAACGGTTTTACACTTAAGAAAAAAGTGTGTTTTTTGAAGTTAATTAAGTTATAATACCTTTTCTGATTCAAAAAGATTTTGGTTTGAAACGGTTTGGTTCAAATGGATTGATTGGACGATTGATCATCCTATTCTTTACACGGCTGTTTATCATTAATACGATAGTGTTTCTTTACATAAGAGGTGTAAGCCTTAACTAGGCTCGCGCTGTGTGGTATTTTTTCCGGCAGATTAGCTTCAAGTTGATTGCTCCGCATGTAGTCTCTGCGTTCCAATGAAACGCATTCAACAAAACGAGGTGGGCTACTTCTCTCTTGTTGCATAGTCTACATAACGGTCCATCTTTAAAAGACGATTATCTATATGGATATATCTAGGGCAGCCGTACATGTAATCGATTCGCTACCGTCTAAGCTGTATTCGGTTGCTAAATGCTGGATGATTGCTCAGTATCCTTTGTTCTGTTTGTCTCATATGTTCAGTAAGCCTGGTGTTCTTTTCGGTCACTCGTTAACTGCATCACGTATGCAGTATTGGGTTATCCGAGAGCTGGGTCGATCCAATGAATTTTATGAAAGTCATTGTTAGCATTCGCAGTTCGTTGCATGCTATGTCTTATGCTCCTATCACAACAAAGTAACTTTTTGTGTTAGTCAGTAGTTCAAGATTTACCAAGCAGTTTCAAGTTATTTGAGAGGTTACTTAATAGAAACTGCTTAAAGGTTCGATGCGGATAGGAAGCTGATCAGCTTGCATACCAATTTTGGGTTTTGCTGTCACCATCCGTTCAGATAATATTGAAGGGTGTCGAAGGAGATTTCAGAGTAATTGTATCACTGACCATTTAAAATACGGTTGTGTTATGTTATCTGAATTCCTAGGAGTTTCATCTTGCCACCATAATGTAAATAAGAGAGTATATTTGACATGGTTCCATAGTAGAGTTATGAGCTGCAGTGATGCACAGCAAGTAATCTTCGTCTCTTGCGAGTTAAGTAATCGTCTTCTGCGTGGTTTTGTCAAAATCGGGATCATGGTTAAAAAAGGCTTACAAGATGTCAATCTCGATGATTTTCCGAATTGTTCTAAGGGTTTTCAATTCATTCATCAAAAGTTAAGGGTGGCAATTACTGTCGGGCACTTGAGCTACGTGCTCATTGTACATCCTATTAATTCTTATTTCTACTCGACAGCTTGTGTTCTCTATAAAGGCCAGTATCTTGCCCAGGAAACTCAGAACCTCGAGGCTCCATAGATCTCTCCCGAAATATTATCGCCTGATACCTTCAGTCTCACATGTGCAGATTAAATGAACTCGTCTTCCTCCTGTAGTTAGCATCTTAAATACACCACGGTTGTTATCCGGCTGTGTTGTATAGTGTTTTTGGCAGGAGACAGTGTCAGCTAACCGCCAGTAATGGTTTTAACTTTTTCTTACTGCACTGAGTAGGTTATCAGAAAACTAACATCCATTCTATCAGGGATTTGGATATAGTTGACCTTCAGTCGACCTCATTTATTTGTACTTTCTTATTAACAGGTCAGATCTCCTTTTGCGAATTCTTAGTAATTCACATACGGGCTCTGAACCATGAAGTGTCTCTTAGAGCCTCAATCGGCTAGTTTCGTCGGTTATTACATTGCATTTACATCCTCATGTTCGAACCAAATCAGAGACACGTGTAGTCTCGTGCCAGTGCATTGAGAGATGTTTGCAGTCCGAATAGTTTTGACTAGTATATGTGGTCGAGAATGCTTAATGAAGTGGCTGTCAGTCATTATATAATTTCCTCCTCATGTAGCCCCTTTTGCAATCATTTCTGCACAGGTTGCAAGGGCGAATACTCTGCCTGGAAGATTGTTGTATGTTTCTCAGGCTTATGGATATCTTTGATTAGGACTGGGCCCAAAATATCGCTCCTGTGCCTGGCTGGATTTGGATCCGTCCGTGACCATTATCATTGGCAGAGCTCTCACTACGTGCTGGCTCTGTTCGGTATGGAGATTTTCACCTTTCAGTGAAGATAATTTCAGGTGCATGCTATCGTGGCATTGCGCAAGGCGTCGAGCATGTGCCGTAGTATAAATGTGCCTCCACCATGAAGCTGGATGTAGGTTGTTGGCATTTCAGTCTAGGGATGGATTCATTGCCTCCGCTCTCACATAAAGCTCCAAGGGGGAGGCCACAATGATCTCCAAAGAGGCGGTCCTCTGCTGTTAATTACACCAGTGATACCCAGCAAGGGTTATCATTAATGCCATTAGTATTACATTTGTTTGTCATGTGGTCAAGTGTTTGATTCCAAGTTAGTTTCGAGTCAAGAACCACTCCTAAGGATTTGGATTCTTGACTGAATTGCATTTTTCATTATGAAGAGTTGTGGCTTTAGGTCACCAGCTTTCTTTTTTTCGTGAAGGAAACTATTGTAATTTTCACAGGATCAACCTTTAGGTTTTCTTTACACCACACCTTTGTTGGTTTAAAACCCTGAGTACTGAAATGATGCTTGAAGAAGTTTGTAATTGGTATATTTCTTAGCAGTTCTTTCATTGCCAAATATTCAGGAAAGTAAGTATATTTGTTCAACTTTTGGTTCGCAGGAAATCAGTTCGAGTATTTAGTTGTACAATATATTTATATTTTCCAGATAAGCATAAATGTGCTTTAAAACATATAATTAGTACTAAATAAGACTTTATTTTTTTAAACACTCACATTATGTTTCTATCAGCTTTCACATACAAAAATAATTCTCAAGCATTAAAAACGGTGCTAACCAATTTTCAATTCAATTAGTTTCAAATTCGACAAACTCATACAGTGTTCTCGACTGGCGATATACACTTTATTTCGACTAATTTGCGTCAACACGAAAGAACAAAAATACAGTTTTATTTGATCCTATATTTAAATATGCTATATTGCTTCCTATATACGTTTAGTTCGAAATAAACATATATGGAAGCAATATAGCATATTTAATATAGGATCATAATAAAACGGTATTTTTTGTGTTCTTTCGTGATGGACGCAAATTAGTCGAAGTAAAGTATATATCGCCAGTCGGGAACAATATATGAAGTTTGGTCTCATTTGATAGCTAACTGAATTGAAAATCATGTTAGCACCGTTTTTTAATGCTTAAGAATTATTTTGTATGTGTAAGCTGATAAAAACATAATGAGTGTTGAAAAAATAAAATCTTATTTATGATTTCTAATTATTATGGTTTTAAAGCAAATTTTATGCTTGTCAGGAAAATATTGGTACGAAGTAAATACCTTGGAACTGATTTTCCTGTGAATCGAAGCCTTGAAACAAAATATACTTACTTTCCTGGAAGTATTTGACAAATGAAAGAACTGCTAAGAAATATACAATTACAAACTTCTTACCAGCATCATTTCAGAACTCATGTAGAGGGCTTTGAAACCGACAAAAGGGTGGTGTGCAAAGAAAAAGCTAAAGATTCATCCTGTGAACATCACACTAGTTTCCTTCACGAAAAGAAGAAAGCTGGATGACTTAAACCCACTAACTCTTCATAACGAAAAGATACAATATAAGATAATAGCAAATGGTATTAATGATAACCCTTAGAATAATTGGTAAAACATTGGAATTGACATCTGGTAAGTCTTTTGTTAACCCATGGCTCCCTGATTTGGTGGGCACCACACAGAGGCAGACGACTATTAAACTCGCAAAGAGACAAAGATTAGCTTGCTTGTGCATCACTGGAGCTGCATAAATCTGCTACGGAAACTATACCAAATCTGCTCCCTTTATTTACATTAAAGGGACGGCAAGAATGGAAACATATAGATACTCCTAGGAATGTCAGAATAACACAACAAAATTTTATCTTTGAAATGGGCAGTGATACAATGACGCTCAAAATCTCCTTCAAGATTATCTTGATAGGTGATGGTTGGACAGCAAAACCCAAACTGGTATGCAAAGCTGATCAATATCCTATCCGACAATCGAACCGCACTAAAGCAGTATTCTATCAGGTAACCTTAAACTAACTTGGAATTGCTTGGTAAATCTTAAGCTACTGACTAAACTCAATAAAGTTACTTTGGTGTCAGTGCCAGTGCATAAGGGCATACCATGCAACGAACTTGCGAACGCTAGCAAGGACTCTTCAATAATATTGATTGGATCTGACCCAGCTCTCGAGATAACCTAAATAATCCAAAAGAGACACTAGGCTCACACAAACAGCGTAAGGACAGACACACAAAAAACGAATGATGAGGCAACCATCCAGGCATTTAACAACGGATGTGCTGGCTATCAACCGAGTAAAGCTTGGAACGGTACCGGATCTATGAAGACTCTTTTAAGATGGTCCTGTATGTCGACTATGCAACAAGGAGGAGAAGGTAGCCCACCACGTTGCTTTCATCAACTTGAAAGCTGATCTGTCGGAAAAAAAAAAATACCACACCGGCTGCTAAGCCTAGTTAAGGGGATTAACACCTCTTTATGCAAAGAAATACACTATCTACGGAATAATACAATAGGTGGTGTTATCCGATAAGGATAGGAAGATGACCTATATTCAGTGCTCAAATCACTCAGTTAATCTATTCGATCTACGTATTGTAATAGTGCGGATTTACCTGAAATTTACGCTTGTTTTTATTAAAATCTTTACATTATTCTCTGTATATCTACTAGTGCTGCGAATCGAAACCCGTTTTATGTGAAACCGGTTTTGGATGTGGCAATTAATCGCTTTCAAATCAGAAAGTGTAACCGGGTAACCGGTAAAACTGGTTTCGAAACCAATACCGGTTTTCAAAACCAAAATCGGTTTTTAAAATGGGAAGACAGGTATTTATAACGTAATTAACTTCAAAAATGCACACGTTTTTTTTATCTCAGGTTGTAAAGCCGTTTTTTACTGAAAATCGATTAACCGGTTTTTGATATCTGGTGATTTCTGCAATACTAATATCTACCGTTCTTAAAATTTGTCAATATACAAAAAAAATCTGTTTTAACCAAAATTGTACATCCATACCAAGATATCATATTTGCATTTGAAATTATTTGGTGTATTATGCTCAAATGTCCAGTACATGAACATTTGACCATAATAACGATGTTGTATACGCCATAGGTCCAGAAAGATATTGTAATAATAAATTTTAATGATTAAATAATTATTTTTTTTTATTTTATAAAAATATAAAAGTCGAATCGTTTGGGAATTATGTAAGACTTAAATCAAGCCAGCCACAAAATTCCACCGAATCAACTTCAGTTAATTACAAATGGCTACAAAAATAAAGAATTAAAAATCAACAAAATCTTATATCCGCTGTATTCGGTAAATACTCCTACATTAACAGTAATCTGTCCCTATTGTTTGCTTTAACGTGTTAAATTATATCTTGATATAAAGCGGAACATATATTTTCAAGAAATATGCATCTCATATTTTTCTTATTATGAAACGGGCATTCCCGCACTATATATCACAACAACTTTTAAAAGCAGTGCAAATGGAAACATTTGATTATAGACCCAGCATAACGTACGGAGCAGTAGTATGGTGACCAAAAGTGCAGCAAACGGAGGCGGTCAAAACGCCAAGTGGCGTACAAAGACTAGCGTCTTTACGTACTATGGGTGCAATGTGATCGATCCCCACCACTGCAATGGAAGTAATTCTAAACCTGCCACCGCTATATATTTACACACAAGGAACTGCCAGGTCTATAGTATATAGCATACTCAAGCAACAATAAGTAAATCGCACAACGTTGACTATTGAATAAACTTAAGAAGGCACTCTTTGTGGGGATGCCATGCGATGCCATGTTTCAAAAATTCAACCTTGATAAAAAAATATCAGATTATAATACCAGAAGGACCGAACAGGCGTTCCAGTGAGAGCGGACTCAAAATGGTATACAGACGCCTCTGGAACAGGCTACGGCATAGGAGCTGGAATATATGTAAAGAAGCCTAGAAAGACTCTTACGGTAAGCTTCAGCAGAGATAAAACGGTGTAGTTAGGCGAAGGTTGTTGCAATTCATCATTGTGTCAGAGAAATAGAACCAGCCCACACTTAAGGCGTTAGTTCCGTAAGTGCTGAGTCTAAGTTGATTTGGGACTGTGTAGGCGCCCTAAATGAGGTGCGTACCCGATCAACATCGGCTTAGGTCCCCAACCAATCGAACGTGAGGAAAATGAGAGAGCGGATGATCTTTCCAGGCGCAGCTTGTCAAGGTCATTCGTCAGAATTGGTCCTTCTTTTGGCAATACCAAATCGCAAATTCATTTATTTATTTATGACCAACATTTAGAGCTAGCCACGCGTTGGGCTACATTCCTAAGGCTTGGAGAGATACTAGGGTTGTGTTCATTCCGAAACCTGGAAAGGACACATACTACCATCCGAAATCATTCAGACCAATTAGTCTCACATCTTTTATGCTGAAGACTATGGAAAAAATTATGCACCTAAACATTACAGAAGGAGCGCTTTGCTAGATATCCTCTGCATCCTCTGCAAAGGGCATACCAAAGGGGCAAATCAGGAGAGGCTGCCCTGCACAGTTTGGCGGGAGGACTCGAAAGGAGCCTACATCAAAAGGAAGTTGCACCTGCAGTAGTTTTAGACATCGAGGGCAAACACATCAACGCCCTCGATCAACCGCTCTTTAATGGATCGGAACATTGACCACACGACTAGCAGGTGGCTTGACTGCATGCTAAGAGGCTGAGTGATCTATGCCAAGATGCTAGATAAAAATATCGCCATAACGACCACTAGAGAGTGTCCTCAAGGGGGAGTACTGTCACCGCCGCTGTGGAGCTTGGTCGTGGAGGATCTCGTCAGATCATTAAACGACAAAGGAATATGGCCGCAGGGGTACGCTGATGACATTATCATCGTAGCTAGAGGAAAGTTCCCGGGCGTGGTGGCGGGCGTCATGCGTAATGCACTGCGAATGGTGGAGGAATGGTGCCTTTCACAAGGACTCTGAGTTAATCCACAAAAAGCAAAGTTGGTTGCCCTTACCAATTTAAGGAAACTCAGTGACCTAGGCGGCGTTAGACTGTTTGGGTAGGAGTTACAATTAACCAAGGAAGTAAAGTATCTGGGTGTTACCCTCGATGCGAAACTGAGCTGAAAAAATCACTTAGTCGAAACAACGACCAGGGCTATGCAACTATTCTGGCGCTGCAGGAGAGTTGCTGGCAAAACCTGGGAATTAAAGCCGAGGGTAATCCATTGGCTATATACTGCCGTAATAAGACCAGCGATAACATACGGGACAGTAGTCTGGTGGAAGAGGACAGAAGTGTCCCCCGCAGTGAAACTGCTAACCGCTGTCCAGAGACAGGCATTGCTGGGTATCACTGGTGCAATTAATCGCTTCTTTGGAGACCATTGTGGGCCTCTCCCCGCTGGAGCTTTATGTAAGAACGGAGGCAATGAATGCGATCCTTAGACTGAAGGCAAACAACCTGTGGCATCCTAACTTCAGGGAGGGAGGACACACCTATACTACGAGCACGATGCTGGGCGAGCCATTGCTGCAAATGCCCACGGACAGCATGACACCCGAAATTATCTTCACTGAAAAGGTGAAAATCCCCATACCGAAAGAGACCAGGCCTATGAGATCACGCTAAACAAAGTCACGGACAGATCCAAACCCAGCCAGGCACAGGGCGGTAGTTGGGGCCAGTCTACTAAAGGATATAATAACCGGAAACATCAACGCTCCAGCACGTATTCCCTTCACCCTGTGCAAAAATGATTGCAAAGGGACTACATCAGAAGGAAATTAATATAATGAACAAGCCGGCTGTCATTAGCAGTCTCAAACCCGTAATAGGTCAAAACTAGTCAGGAACTACAACAACCCTCATGCTGGCACGAGACAACACGGTGTCTCTGAATTGGGTGCCGGGACATGGGATAAAAGGACACGTAACGACGAAACTAGCAAGAGGGCCTAAGAGACACTTAAGGGGCAGAGCCCGTATGTGGGATTCCAAGGATTCCGCAAGAAAGGAGATCTAGACCGGTTAGGAAAGAACTACAAAAAAATGGAGGCCGACTGAAGGCCAACTCCATCCAACGCTGAAGAGGAAGGAAACGGTACTTTCTCCACAACCTACTCAAGGCGCAATAAAAAGAAGTTAAACAATTACTGGTTGGTAACTGGACACTGCCCCTGAAAAACATCTATACAACACAGGCCGGGTAAGCGAACCGTGTGTAGAAGATGCAAACTAAAAGGAGGAAAAGAGCTTACATGTAATCTGCCATGTAGAACGAAGCTACTCAGGCAAAATATTTCGGGAGAGATCTATGGAGCCTCGAAGATCCTCCAAGTCCACTGGGCACAAATCTGGCTTATAGAAGAACCACAAGCTCCGAGTGGAAATAAGAGAATTAATAGAATGGTACAATGAGCACCTAGCTAAGTGCCCGGACATTAAGTGCCCACCCTAACTTTAATGAATGAATGAATGAATGAATATGACTGACAACATGATAACCTACAGGGGATCACATATATGTACATAAACAGCATATTAAAAATTAACAATTGAGATATATATTAAACAATAACAAATGTCCTCTCTGCTGAAGCTACAACTAAAAAGCTATGAACTAGACCATGATGAGTCCAGAGAATAGTGGAAAAGTGAGCAGGAGAAAGACAGGTAAAAGTAATTTCTAAAGGAACAAAGGTGTGAAATTTACTAGCAGACTAGTGAGTAAAGCAGGAAGACTGCAAAAATTTAGTAGCTGGCTGACTGTCATTGCAAACTAAAACGGGCATATGTACAACATTGGCCTGGCAGATGATGCTATTTGCATATTTTTCAGGGAGGAGGAAAAACACCAGTAGACTATAGAACAAAATTAAGACGTCTCTAGAAAAAAAAGTGACCGCAAATCGAAAAGTGCGTGAAACCCTTCCGTCGGCCACCTTAACATAACCGAAACTACTGTTGTCGGTTTGAGGTCGAGCAAGAAAACACTTTATTATTGTTTAATTGAGTATCGCAAATGTAATAGCAGAAAAAAGTGTGTGCTTTATGAAAAGCATCTCAGAGTTTAGTACATCAGATCAGATACCCAAGCTAAACGAAATGTTTGAATATTTAACTGAAAATCTATTTTAAAGTTGTTACGCACTTGTGGATAAGCAAGACATGACATATTTATTTTGGTGGAGGCGCAGGTATACTTCAAGCTTTGAAGTTCTTCAGTACTGTTAATCATACCATATCAATTGAGAAAATTAACAAAGTATAGCCGATTCACTTCCCTTTGGCAAAGTGTTCTCAATTGAAGTTGCGTTTTTGATTCTAATGATCTGTTAGTGTCTGTACATAGCCGAGACTTAGTGCAAAGAGTGAATTGTCATATGAACCATTTTCTGGAATTGTTTACTGTAACTTAAAGATAGTCGTTGTGGCTAAATTTGATTTTGTAATTTTTAAGTTCTAACAAAAAACATAATGGTGATAACCATGACTCCTTTGAACTAAAATAAAGTAAGGGGAGAAACCTAACTGAAAAATTATGTAGGTTATTAAAAAAAAGTAATGCTGGAAGAGAGAAAAAAATAAAGTCAGGGCACTCTTACTAACGGACACTTTTCAAATGTTCAAATTATCATATCAAGAAAAAGAAACACTCTAACAGTTTTTTAAACTGTCATACATATCCTATGATTACAATCACAACCTCATGGTTCTAATATGGTGCGACTTGCCAAGTAGAAGGAAGCAAATATGCGCGGTATTAATAAAAATATACGGCATGAGTATTTATTTTGGCTATCGCATTCTGTGAACAAATTTACTGAATTTTAACATTGACGCACTATTTTGCTTCACCTATTTTTCATCAAAGATACTAACGGGTTGAATAAAATATGAGAAAAAACCTGGCAATGGTGGTGGCATGATAACGGGCACGACGACAATTTTTTCTTAACGGTACCGATAATAAGCCGGAACTATTTCGCTCCGTAAACGGACGCAAAAATCGAGACGCAAATGTAATGTAATGCAAGGATGACGCAAATAGTGCGTGGATAAATATATATATATAGTATATATATATATATATATATAATATATATATATTTATACATGAATTTAATACTGATTATAAAATGCTACGAAATCGACTTTACCAATAAATAATTTTTGTTAAATTATTGTTGTAATAAAAATATATAATGTTTCGGGTATAAACATCTATGATGTCGACTCTTTAGTCTTCTTATATGCATCTTATCTATAGCATTCGAAATATTCTCTCCAGTCCCTCATATACCCATGTGCTTCTCGCAAAATATGAAATATCTCTGGATTAAAGACTTGCGCCGACGGACATTGTTCTATTCGTGCAAACACCGCTGCCAACTTGATTAGAATATCGTCCACTATGGAAACCATTGCCATTTCCGATGAAAACAACATCATGTTTTTAATTTTCTCTAGCTCTGAATCGATCCATTTAAAAGTGGTGTTTTCACAGGATAGGTTTAATTCCTCATCTGATACTTGATCATCGAAGAAATTCAAATTATTAGTAGAAGCCATTCTAAAACATTTAAAAGTTAAAATTATAAGAGAGGTAATATGGAAGTGTAGATACTTACAATATTTGTAACTAAAGAAAACTAGGTAAATTGCAAATAGTAAAAGAAAATACTTACGAGTAGTATAATGTGAGGTAAAATAGAATTGAAGAGTATTGAAAGATATTTCTTATAACGTTAATTGACACTTTTAACACAGTAAATTAAACACACAGTAAATTATGAGGAGGAATACTGAAGATTTTTCTAATATATATCACAAGAATTGTAGCAAGAAGGGGTAGAGTACCATCAAAAAAACTAGTTATTTCTCGAGGAAAGCAGTGCTTCGGTAAACCTAATTTAAAAAATATTTTTTTTTTTTTTAATAAATAATAAAAACAATAACAATGTTTTTTTCAAGATATTATTATTATATATAATTATATATAATTGTTGTGCAATGTGTAGTAAATTCATCATCTCATCTAGCAAGTTGACGACCGGGTGAGGGTCTTCATTAGGAGGAGGATGAGGATGCTGTGGTTCGCATTTTAGTTTCTTTTCAGGAGGAGGTGCCAGTTCTTCTTCTCTCTCTTGTTCCTCTTCGTATTCCTCCCTGAGGTCGAATTTAAATTTCTTCATTGCCTCCTCCAATACACTAGCGCCTCTCGCTGTCCACATTGAATCGTTTAAGTAACTGGGAAGGTCCCCAGCTTCCTCTCATGGACATTCCTGAGGGGGAATATCTCAGGGAGACTAATACCTTCCCATTCCATTGGGAATTTTTTTTTAACCCCATATCTATACATATAATATTCATATAAGGAAAAGAAAAAAAAACATTTAAAATTGTCTTACCTGAACAAGCTCTTGCATATAACAAACACGTCTCTTCAGGAAGAGCCTGTTTGTTTAACGCTTGACAGCATTCATGATACACGGGGTATAAGCCAATATTGATTGGAATATACACAAACACAAAGTATAAATGTTCAACGAATGAGTGACTGAATAAGCTGGGTAAGCATCGGGTTTTATATTCAGCTTACAACCCATTAAGCTAACTATTATGTTCTACATAAGAGTGGTATTATTAGTAAAGACTACGTCACATATAGTAAATTTAAAATTCTCTAGGAATCAGTAACAGCGAATATGTTTTCTATCATTAGTAAAAGTACTGAGGTAATTAAGAGGTAGATCATTATCGCAAAATTATTTGAAAAATGTGGAACCTGCAAAATATGTTGTAGGTATGTGTTGAACCGTTAATTAATAATAAACAAAATTAAATCGCGAATCAAAAAAAAATTCTTTGAAAAATGTGAAAGTCCACAATAGTGTTCTGCATAACAGCTGTATTATTAGCCAAGACTACGTCACATGTAGTAAATGTTAAAAAATTTCTAGTAATTCAGTAACAGCGAAAAATTTTCTATCATTAGTGACTGCATAAGAGCTGTATTATTAACAAAAACTAACTTCACATGTAGTAAATTTAAAAAATTTCTAGTAATCAGCAAACAGCGAATGATTTTCTATCATAGTAAAAGTATTGAGGTAATTAAGAGGTAAACAAATCGCAAAATTATTTGAAAAATGGTGGAACCTGCAGAGAAAGCAGCTACGTCATAAGTATGAAAATATGTTGTAAGGTATGTGTTGAACCGCTAATTAATATAATCAAAATTAAATCGCGAATCAAAATAATTCGCGGGCTACATATTAGGATATCCCCTCGCCCCTCAAAGAAAAGCTCTCCACATGTATTGGACATCATCGTCGCAGGTGAAGCTTTATTGTGATCAAAAGCGCGAAAATCGCCGAATTAAAATAATTCGCGGGTTACATATTATGATACCCCTTGCCCTCCAAAGAAAAGCTCTCCACATATTCCACCACAGTGTACGTCATCGCAAGCAAAAATGTAAATTATATTAAAGTTCGCGAATCAAAATGATTCGCGGGTTACATATCGTGATACCCCTCGCCCTCCAAAGAAAAGCTCTCCACATGTATTGGACATCATCGTCGCAGGTGAAGCTTTATCGCGAATTAAAATAATTCGCGGGTTACATATTATGATACCCCTCGCCCCTCAAAGAAAAGCTCTCCACATGTATACGACTACAGTGGGCGTCATCACCGTAGGTGAAGCTTTATCGCGAATTAAAATAATTCACGGGTTACATATTAATGATACCCTCGCCCCTCAAAAGAAAAGCTCTCCACATGTATTGGACATCATTCGTCCGCAGGTGAAAGCTTTATTACAATCAGAAAGTGTAAATTAAATTAAAAATGCTCCGCGATTAAATGAAACCGCGAATAAAATAATTCGCGGGTTGGAAGTCGCGGATGGTGCAGTTGGAGGGACCTGGTGGACGAGTGACCTTGAAAGTGATTGAGGAGCCCCATAGCCCCCCTACTTGCATATGCTAAAATTAAACTTTTACTCAATCTTTTTGATGTATTTTGTGTTGCTCAGCTTGATTGAAACTAAAATTTGAACTTCTAAATCTAAGTGTAGCGCTTCATTTCTTTTTATATAATTGCTTTTTTTGCTTATGCATTTTTTTTTTTTAATTTATCGTGACTATAAATCCCTACATTGTGTATCTTCGGAAAATTTGTATATAACCATTTCTCTGGTTAATTAAAAAAAAATATTAAATATTCATCATTAAGAAAACGTAAATTGTTGGTTGCCTACTCTGCATGTTAAATATAATAAACGTTATGATAATTCAGAAAATATAAATTTAATAACCTTTGTGCGTTTATTTTTGTAAAATTATGTAAATCTAGAATTCATTGACTGTTTGAGCGTAATCCTAAATGGTGTTCTCCAGGGCACTTGCATTCATTCATCATTTTAGTTAGGGTGGGCACTTGATATACGTGCTCGTTGTACGGTCCCTATTAAATCTTTTACTTCCACTCGAGCAGCTTGGTGTTCTCTATAAAGCCCAGTATCTTGTCCAGTGGAAAACTTGAGAACCCTTGAGGGCTCCAATAGATCCTTCCCGAAATATTTCTGCCCGAGTGCCTTCAGTTTCTCACATGTGCAGATTACATGTAAACTCGTTTCCTCCTGTTGTTCGCATCTTCTGCACCACGGTTCGTTTACTCGACCTGTGTTGTATAGATGCTTTTTCGGGGGACAGCGTCCAGTTACCAGCCCAGTAATGGTTTTAGCTTCTTTCTTGCTGCGTCTGAGTAGGTTATCAGATAATCTAGAGTGCCATCCCCTAGTATGGAGTTGACCTTCAGTCGACCTCTATTTCTTTATACTTTCTTTATCTACCAGGACAGATCTTCCTTCTTGCGGAGTCCGTAGTAATCCCACATACGGGCTTTGGACCTATGAAGTGTCCTTTAGAGTCATCTTTGGCTAGTTCGTCGACTATTATATTGCCCTTTATATCCTCATGTCCCGGCACCCAAATCAGAGAAACTGTGTAGTCTCGTGCCAATGCATTGAGGGATTGTTTGCAGTCCCTAACTAGTTTTGACCTAGTTATAGGGTTCGAGACTGTCTTGATGACAGCCTGACTGTCAGTCATTATATTAATTTTCCTCCTCATGTAGCCCCCTTTTGCAATCATTTCTGCACAGGCTGCAAGAGCGAATACTCCTGCCTGGAAGACTGTTGTATGCTTCCCCAGGCTTATGGATATCCTTTGATTAGGGCAGGGCCCACAAATACCGGCTCCTGAGGGTACTTGCATTTTCATTTGTATATATAATAACAATACTCCGCTTCAACATTTCCTACAAATTGTTATATATAACTTCATATTAATAATTTACGTATCATATACTTTTTATTTTTTTTAATAGTTATTATAAACAAGAAAAATATGTAAAGTGGAGAAAAAATGAACTTGTTAGGAGGAAAAATAGTTTTAAAAAGGTTTATTAATAAATCAAAACGTAAATACCGTATATTTTGAGTTTTATTTCGTCATATATCGAAAGATGTATCAATTAACGATACTCATCATTTGGAGTATCTATCTTGTAGATAGTTGTTTTCGCAGCATATTCTTTTCTACTAGTGAAGCAATCTTTTGCACCATGTTTGATCATTGACTGGTTGTTCTTATTTATCCAAACTACATGAACGCAATTAACATCCGCAAAGATGAATGTTTAGTTTACAACAATTTATGATCAAATCGCTGGTCTATACCTATATTATTGATGAAAATTTAAATAAAAAACGTTTATCGACGTCTTCTGCTGTTGTAGAGGAGCTATTCGTTTAGTAGTAATTTCGAAAACATGATTATTATGATTATGAGTTCGTTTGTATTAATAATCGAAAGCATACGGTATAGCTTATCACTCCTACTATCAGATATTTCTCTGAAGGTAACGTTAATTCAAAATTCTGAATTTAAATTTTGTATTTATATTATATTTTGGGTTATAAACAACTTTCTTTTGTAAACTTTTTTTTGTAAAGTACTAAAAAATAAAAGCACTCTTATTTTTTAAGGTATGTTTCTCATTTACTCACACGCTGCACATCTGATATCGGTTTTTCTTTTCACGGTTAGCACATTTCTTTAAAAAGCAGAGATTTTCAGGAGGAATACTTTTTGTCGCAAAATCAGCAATAAGGTTCATATTATGAACCCGGAATAAAACAGTATTATATATTATTGTACAGTCAAATTCAAAACTCATATCTCCCTAAAGTATTATTTCTTTGTATTTTTTTTTAATATAATAGGTGTCTGTGTTTTGCTTAAAATGTGGCTCTCGTTTCATTAAGTGCACAAGCTTTCGTAGAGTGCTGCCTCAGATATGTTTACAATTGAATTAGGTGTATTATTCGCTCACGAAGAAATTTTAGGGAGACATGAATTTTGTATTCAGTGTACATACTTCCAATTCTTATTTTTGTAATTATTTTGGCATTTTTTTTTCGTTTCTCTTATATAGTAGTACTTCTTATTTGCAATAATATACACTTAGGTACTCATCATTTGTGTTTTACTATTTCATCGTAAATAAATATCTAAAAGACGTTATTAAAATTTCCTCACAGCATTCGTTTACTTTACTTTATCTTGTTTTGTCTGTATTAAAACTACTGCTTTTTTCTACGTTTTTAATTTCAACGTTCATAGTTATTCTCCTACAATTCCTCCTTTCGCTATTTTCAGTGGGCACTGCTTACCTACAATTTGCATTAATTTATTCTTTACGTTGCAGTACTGTAATTGCTAATCTGTTGCAGTATTCATTTTACCTTCCCAACAGTATTTTTTAATTTATGAATGCATTATAATATCTTGCTGAGTTTTGTAATATGCATAACAGTTTTTTAGAGATGGTATATTTAGGGCCGTAGGAAATAATAATAATATAATTTATTCTGCTTAGACATTACATACATGTTTTGCAAAGGAATTCCTATGTATGTATGTATGTATGTAGGTAAAAGGGTGGTGTTACACTGCGACCTAAAAGATCTATTGTGTCCCCTATTCTTGCTGCTTTACAGCTGGCCTTCCAGTCCTACTCCTTTTAAAAAGTGTAGGATGTCAGAGGGCCCCAGTCTAGGTAAGTCTCCCTCTTCGATTTCACATGCTCCCAGGTGAAATGCCCTCGAGTTGCATAGTACTACGCAGTTTGAGAGGAGATGGATGGGTGTTTCATCCTGTTCCCCACAGAATCTGCATTCAGGATCTTTTTCCAATCCAAGCTTAGTCAGGTGTCCTTTCAGTCTACAATGGCCTGAAAGTATTCCTGTTAAAATGCGAACTTTGTTCTTACTCAGGTTGATGCATTCTGTAAACCTCTTCTGGTTATAAGTTCCCAGAAGAATTTTACTCTGCCTCATTCCCTGCAGATTTTCCCAATAACTGGATTTTCTCTGCTCCATTTCTTTTTAGTTTCTCCAGTATTGTACTGCTACTTAACCCGCAGAAGGGTTCAGGCCCTACAAAAGGCATTCCAGCCCCTTTCTTTGCGAGGTTATCCGTTATTTCGTTTCCTTCCACTCCTGTGTGACCCGGAACCCACAGGAGGGTTACTTTATTTCTTTTGCCTAGCTCATTTAGTTTCCCTAGGCATTCCCAGACCATCTTGGAGCTGATTTCATATGAGCTCAGCGCCTTGATGGCTGCTTGACTATCAGACATGATGATAATCTCCTGCTTCCGATAGTTCCTATCCATATTGAACTGAACACATCTTCCAATAGCGTGTATTTCCGCCTGAAATATACTTGGGTATTTTCCCAAGCTTTCGAAATATGTAGTTCTAGGCCCATATATTCCTATTCCAGTTCCTTCTGCCGTTTTGGAGCCATCAGTATACCATTTGATGGCATTTCTATTCAAGTTCAAGATGGTGTTATGATCCCACTCGCTCCTGTTACTTAGCTTTGTGGTGAATTCCTTCACAAAGCTAAATTCTTTAACATATCATCCCGGGCATATCCCAGGTTTATCACCGTCCGGAGATTGAGGCCTATGCCTAATCATTCCTTCCTTGACCATTCTTAGTGCGGTTCTTTTCGCCACGCCCTCTATTATAATGTGGAGGGGGGCAAGATCCAATACTACTTCGATGGCTGCTGTTGGGCAGGTTCTCATAGCCCCCGTTATGCATACACATGCTAATCTTTGCACTTTCGAGAGATTAATTCTCGCGGTGGCCAGATTAGTTCTTTTGCTCCATGCTACTGATGCATAGGTGATGATTGGTCTCACTATCGCTGTATACATCCAAAGCAGTATTTTTGGGTTGCATCCCCAATTTTTCCCTGCAAAGTTTCTGCAGACCATCAGAGCTCTTTTGGCCTTGTTGGTTACTTCAACTTCATGTTTGTTCCATAGAAGTTTATTGTCTAGGGTAAGGCCTAGATATTTAACTTCCGCTCTCCAGTCTATATTTTGCCCATCCAGTTTTATGGTTCTAAGATTGGATTTTCTTTTCCTGGTAAATGCTACTAGGGTTGTCTTAGTGGGGTTAACATTGAGTCCCATCGAAGTTCAATCCTCTTTGAACTATGTCACAGAGGGTATTCTCAAATTTGCCTCTTGCGTATAGGACAATATCATCAGCATACCCTTGACAAGATATGCCTAGATTCGTCAGTCCGCATAAGAGTTCATCTACTATTAGGCTCCACATAAGTGGGGATGTAACTCCCCCCTGTGGGCATCCTCTGGTCGTACTAACCGAGATGGTCTTATGTCCCACCTCCGCCTCTACCGACCTGGTAGACAGTAGTTGCGACATCCATCTAGAAGTCACGCCGTCTACCCCCCTATTAATTAATGCTTTTTTGGCAGACTCGTGTGGAGTGTTGTCAAAAGCACCCTCTATGTCTAGAAAGGCGCACACTACGGTTTCCTTATTTGTCAGGGCATCTTGGATTTGGTCCGTCAGCTCCACTAATGCAGTCTCAGTGGATTTGCCTGTTTGATAGGCGTGCTGACAGGGGTGTAATGGCACCCGCTCCAAGATGTCTGTTCTGATATAGTTATCTACAGCCTTTTCCACCGTTTTCAAAAAGAATGATGTGAGACTGATAGGTCTGTGGGATTTAGGATGCGTAATGTCCTTTTTCCCTGCTTTTGGTATAAAGGTGACTTTAGCCCTTCGCCAAGCTTCTGGAATGTACCCCAACTCCAGACTACTTCGGCTTATCCGAATCATGTGAGGAAGGATTTCTTCCTGCCCTTTCTGAAGTAGAACTGGGAAAATCCCGTCTACTCCCGGTGTTTTGAACGGCTGAAAGGTGTTGATGGCCCATTTTAACCGTTCGCTACTACATATGTGTCTTGCCACTGTAGTAGCTTCCTATTTGTCTTTTAATATCTCGGAAAGATTTTCCGAGGTTCCCACTTTGCTTTCGGGAAATGGGTTTCTAGAAGGAGGAGAGCTCTTTCTTCTTCACTTTCAGTGGAAGCTTCCATCTGGCTTTCTTAGTGCCATTCCTGAATCGATTCTACCATTCGCCATTACCTTGTGGAGTCGCGAAGCGGTAGGTGTTGAATCGATTTCCTCGCAGAATTTTCTAAAGCTATCTCTTTTTCGCTTCCTGATAGCTTTATTGTAGAAGTAAGTTTCTCGGTGTAACTCTGCAATCTCCGTTACGCTTGGCCTTGTTAAAGAGCTGTCCGCGTATCGGATCTTAATTTTGACAGATGGCTGTTCCACCAAGGTGCGTCCCTACATTCTTTTGTCTGCTGAACAGGACGAAATAATTACAAATCATCCTAACCTCGGGCTCCACTCAAAGGTACTACACGAAATAAGGTTTACACAGATGCTTAAAATTTGCTATACTGCCGGTGTTTTTTTCCGGGTTCTATCACGATTTCTCTCCTTTTTGCTCTCTCCCGCCCGTGTTTTAGGAGCTGTTTAAGCTGTTTCAACAGTTGTTCAAGCTGTTTCGGGACCTGTTTAAGCGATTCTAAGAGCTGTTTAAGGTGTTCCAGGAGCCGTAAGTTATTTAAGCTGTTCCAGAAGCTGCGCTTAAGTTTAAACAGCTCTTGGAACAATCTCAACTGTTCCTAGAACAGTTGCAACAGACAGTGAAACAAGGATAGCGATATATATCCGGAAAAAATCGGAAATTTAGATCCCCTGCAGCAAACCTTATGAAAGTTTGTGCCACAATGGTTTCTGTTGAACCAAGTGCGAATGGTCTTAATTACATATTGAGGGGATGTGAAAACTTTATCCTCAAACGGTGCTTTTAAGATTATTACGATCTCATGCGCGTGGGCTTGCACTTTGGCTGCTAGGGTCCCAATAATTGCCAAAAGATCATCTGTAAATAGTCACCATAGCAGTGGGGACAAAAACTCTCTACTCAATCTGAACCTGCATATTTTCTTACAAGCCCCTTTGTAAGCAGAGCAGCGATCCAACCTACTATGATCGGTTTAATAGTGTAATTACAACTATTTTTTTTTTATATAATAAATGACAAATTGTTTTATTTACTAGGATTTTGAATATATTCTTATGTTTTATTTAAAGATTGCTGTTTAATATAGTGTGTTTTGAGTATTTGTTGTTAGTAGAATATTAAAAATTGAATTTTGTAATTAAATAGATCTTTAAAAATATTGTATTCAGCTATAAAATTAAATTATATAGTATTGTGAAGTATTGTATGTCTGTTTTATCAATAACTACGTTTTTATGTTTATAAATTTGAATTATTTCAAGTATATTACGTGTTTTTAAATTTTGTTCTTTGTTTAAAATTGTTATATTTTTAAAATCAAAGGTATGATTTTGAGTTATTTCATCTTTTTTTAAGGCTGTAAGATTTTTATTATATTTATGTCCTTTTATTCTATTTTCCAAATATTGCATGGTTTCACCAATATATACACCATTACAATTTTGACAGTCTATTTTATAAACTATTTGTGATGTTTTATTTTTTTCAATTTTTGATTTTAATTTTGTAGTTTGTTGGTGTTTTGATAGGCAATTTTGTAATTGTATGGTTTGAAAATTTGATTTATTTTTTTCCGATTTATGTTTAACATAAGGAATTTTTATAAATTTTGTAATTGTTTGACTGTTATTTATATTTTTTATTGATTTATTATAAAAAATAAAAATTCTTTGTTTGAATATTTTATTTATAAGAGAAATTTAAAAACACGTATTTTGAGTTATTTCATCTTTTTTTAAGGCTGTAAGATTTTTATTATATTTATGTCCTTTTATTCTATTTTCCAAATATTGCATGGTTTCACCAATATATACACCATTACAATTTTGACAGTCTATTTTATAAACTATTTGTGATGTTTTATTTTTTCAATTTTTGATTTTAATTTTGTAGTTTGTTGGTGTTTTGATAGGCAATTTTGTAATTGTATGGTTTGAAAATTTGATTTATTTTTTTCCGATTTATGTTTAACATAAGGAATTTTTATAAATTTTGTAATTGTTTGACTGTTATTTATATTTTTTATTGATTTATTATAAAAAATAAAAATTCTTTGTTTGAATATTTTATTTATAAGAGAAATTTAAAAACACGTATTTTGAGTTATTTCATCTTTTTTTAAGGCTGTAAGATTTTTATTATATTTATGTCCTTTTATTCTATTTTCCAAATATTGCATGGTTTCACCAATATATACACCATTACAATTTTGACAGTCTATTTTATAAACTATTTGTGATGTTTTATTTTTTCAATTTTTGATTTTAATTTTGTAGTTTGTTGGTGTTTTGATAGGCAATTTTGTAATTGTATGGTTTGAAAATTTGATTTATTTTTTCCGATTTATGTTTAACATAAGGAATTTTTATAAATTTTGTAATTGTTTGACTGTTATTTATATTTTTTATTGATTTATTATAAAAAATAAAAATTCTTTGTTTGAATATTTTATTTATAAGAGAAATTTAAAAACACGTAATATACTTGAAATAATTCAAATTTATACACATAAAAATGCAGGTAATGATAAAACAGACATACAATACTTCACAAAACTATGTAATTTAATTTTATAGCTGAATACAATATTTTTAAAGATCTATTTAATTACAAAATTCAATTTTTCATATTCTACTAACAACAAATAATCAAAACACACTATATTAAACCACACTCTTTAAATAAAACACAATGATGTATTCAAAATCCTAGTAAACAAAACAATTTGTCATTTATTAAACAAAAAAAAATACTTGCACTATTTGCGCTTGATATTATTTTACATGTATACTAGAAAAAGCTTTAAATTAAAGCGAAACGTTGTTATTTATATTCATTTCCATATGTGCGACCTAAATAACCAAGAAAAAGAAGAAATTAAAATGAACAAATAAATTAATTAATTAATATACAGAATTAAATATATTAACCCGCTTACTTCATATGCTGAATTTTCAATTTTTCAGAAAGATTGCTGCACTGGTTCCTTGAGATTTAATCGGAAACTTTCTAATGTAGATACGGAAAATATACAATCCAACTTGTTCATAATTTGTAGCAAGAATTCTAAAATTGGTACTTTGTTGCTCGATACAACTTAATATATTTTTTTATTAATAAATAAAATATTCATCCTTGAAAACAGCTAACGATAAAAAATATATTTGTCCATTATTTAACTGTGTAGCGATTTATCTTGACCAGCCTCTTTAGTTTTAATTAACTTATAAACAAATATATTACAAGATGCTTTTCAAAGTTTTTTCTTAATAATTTTTTCTTCGTATTTTTTCAATCTATCAATACACTTCTGTTTTCCTTAAACATTTCGTATTTATACCAAGATCCAAAAAAATGTATCACAACAGAATATGAAAAAAAGCAGAACGGTGAACGGGCTCTTAATCTCGTATTTATCGGTTCCATGAAATTACCTCCAGTATGTGCTTTTTATTGTTTAACGAAGAATAAGCCTAGTAAGGAAATAATTAGAGGTTTGGTAGAACAGAAGCCAAAGGGACTAAGCGGAATCGTATTCTTTTTATCTTTTTGTAGGGTAAAATGTGGGAAGTGTTTCTGGATTTCCTATATAAATGTGTACAAACTTTAATTCATCTTCCACACCTGACAAGAATAACATATCGTGTATTCATTACATAAACGAAGCCCTAGTACATTGGATTAATATGTCATTTGAAACAGGTTCCTTCCCTGAGTTACTAAAAACATCAGTATTAATTCCTTTCTTTAAAAAAGGGGATATGAATAATATGGAAAATTATAGACCCATAAATATACTTCCTACCTTTGCAAAAAATATTTGAATATGTAATGAATGACAGATTAGGGAAAATATTTAACTAAATACAATATATCAAAACAGCAACACGGCTTTGTTACTGGTAAAAGCACCGATACTGCCGTGTAAGAGTTTTGATCGGAAATATACAATTGCTTAGATAACCAACTATTTTCTTTAGGCCATAAATACCTTCTACATAAACTAGAGCGGATTGGAATTAGAGGAACAGTACACAGTTAGTTCCACTCTATTTATTAAATAGATACCACAAAACGCGTTATTGTGATAAATATTCTCAGAAAATTGAGTTGCAATTTGGAATTCCACAGGGATCATCCTTAAGTCCCACCTTATTCATTGTGTACATTAATGATCTATTAATATATTTACTTAATATTAATTTTCAACTTGTTAACTACGCTGATGATATAAATGTTATTGTAAGTGGGAAGAAAACAGAAGAAGTTACCCAAAAAAATAATTATATTTATTCCAACATCTTAAAATGGACTGAAGATAATCAACTTATAGTAAATCAAAATAAAACTTCCTGCGTCTTGTTTCGTAGTGATCGAAGCTGTTGTAATCACAGTATTGTTGATTTAAATAATACAGAACTTAATTTAGCTAAATCTGCCAACATACTGGGTTAATTTATTGATCAGCATGTTAAATGGCAAGAACATATAGATTATCTAATAAGTAAATTAGCAAAAGTTTGTTTTGCTTTAAGATCCTTAAAAAGCTCTTGCACGTTGGACATCTTAACAACTTTTTATCACGCGAATTTTGTAGGTACGATGCGGTACGTAATTATACATTACATTGGGGTCAGCGTTCGGTGTAGCAACATTTTTTTTTTAATGCAAAAAAGAGCATTACGTATAATATACAATTTAAAACTAACCCAATTCTGCAAAACATTTTTAAAAACAAACGATTACTAACGCATAAATATAGACTTATGTACATTCTCACAGAAAAAATCGGACACCAGCAATCCGTGAATTTTTAAAATTTCTTGGGTGTAAATGCAGCTTTTAGAGGATATATTCACTTATCAAAGCCATAAATCACATAAAATGTATAAGAGAGAAAAAGTTTATATATAGAAAAACAAATCGGAGTTTCGGTGGCGGCATTTCCTTAGAAATACCGAATACGGAATATTCATGCAAAAAAAAGATTCCTAACAACAAAAAGGCCTCTTGAATAGACGGCTTCATTTAGAAATATAGTATATGTATTTAACTTGTTTCATGTTATGCAGAGATAATTCTTTTTTAAGAAAACATATGGTGATGGGATTGTAAAATTTTGTTTTTTATTTTGTTAGTGCTACTTTGATATCGGTACTTAAGTTAAGAATAGACAATATGTCAATCAGCCTCCTGACTTTGTGCACAAAATGTGATTTTTACATATTATATTGATTACACTATTGATTGTTTAGTATTCTTAAATTGTTATTGTTGTTTAGTATTCTTCACATTAAAGTAATACAATATTACTTTAATGTTTTCGTCTATCTATTAAAAAAAATACCAAAAACAGTTTTAAGATTTAAAGCAATTAAGTTCGCAAAGAAATTATTTTTTTGTATTAACTCTCCGTTTATTGTATTTTCAAGATCTTATTTATTTTTATCTTAAGATTTTCTATATCTTAGTTTCGCTTGTGTAATCAATACCTTACTCTATTTTATTGAAACACACTTTTGGTCTGTAGCAAGCTCCAGGCAGTAGAAATGAAAAATAGTAAAATTAAATGAATCAAATCCAAAACAAAATTTTAGCACTAACTGAGATTGACGAACAATGTGCTTCTTAGAATGTTTTGTTTATGTATGTAAATGCAATGATATTTGTAAATAATGTTAATAACCTGTGCTACATAAAGACAGTTTGTAAAGAGACCAAGTGTTGGCTATATTTCAGGAAAATAGATCAGCGACGTCAGATTACACAGGCGATAGTTAAGATATGTTTTTTGAAAATACAATAAACGGAGGGTTAATAAAATAAATAATTTCTTTGTGAACTTAATTGCTTAAGAATTTTATAAATAATCTTAAACCTGGTTTTGGTAATTTTTTATAAATAACGCAGAAAACTTTATAGTAATACAATTTTAAGAATATTAAACAACAATAGTAATTAATACATCCCAAAACTGAGGAGGCTGACTGACATATTATCTATTGCTAAACTAATACTCGCGAGCATAAATCCAAGTAACTAATATCAAAGCAGCACTAACAAGTAACATAATTTTAAATAATAAAATCCCATCACCACATGTTTTCTTAAAAAAGAATTATCCTACATAACTAAAACAAGTTACATACATATATATTTATAAATGAAGCCGTCTATTCAAGAGTTCTTTTTGTTGTTATGTATTTTTTTTCATTGGTATTTTTAAAGGAAACGCCGCAACCGAAACTCCGATTTGTTTATTCTATGACATAAACTTTTCCTCGTGAATATTTATTTTTCTGTTTAAATTTCTAGTCGTTACCTTTGATCGCAGTAATATACGTAATTAAGTGATTTATGGCTATGATAAGTGAATACGTCCCCCGAAAGTTGCATTTACAATCAAGAAATTTTAAAATTCTGAATTGCTGGTGTCCCGATTTTTCCTGTGAGAAGTGTACATTTTGAGTGTATTGTGTTTTTTTTTAATTTAAAGAAAACTTTTGTAAAAATACTGTACAACATAATTTAAATACTAGACAAAAGCATTATTTTTTGTCAGCTAAGCATTCTGCTACGATGTAGAAAAATAGTTTAGAATATGTGGTTGTAATTTTTTAATAAACTGCCTCTAAATATAAGATGTTTAGATGGAGTGGCAGAATTTAAAGTAGCAGTAAGACGTTCTCTTTCAATTTTACAGCATAGATGATTGATTATCTTAATTATTTTGTCGTGTGAATTAATTTTAAGTTAGCTTAGTAGGTATATCATATTTGTATATTATGTTGATTGGTGACGTGTTTCAGGCATGTTCATAGTTTTGTACTATGCATTGTATCTGAAAATAAAGAGTATATTATTATTATTATTACTATTATTATTATTATTATTATAAAGTCTAAGTACAAGAAATTTAAAATGGGTAATTTGAAATAAACGGTCTTTTGAAGCTCATCGCTAAGCCACAACACTTAGTTACGCATGCGATTGTTCTCTAAGACCAGAATGATATGAAATTTCACTCCGTCTATGTTAATCTAAAAAAAAGAAAGAGAATACTAGGGTAAAAATGCATTTAGAGCAAGAAACTATGCAAAAATGTAATTTCAATAAATTTACGGAAAAATAAGGAAAATTGTCGAAATACAAGTATCAATGCAATTTTTTGTATCTGCTGATATATGAATTAATTCGTTACAAATGTTATTTGTTTTGTCGAAAAGTGCTGTTTTGTTGTTGTCGTGTCTGTAAGAGCTATTCATTTATAGCTGAAAATTGACTACTGAAAGAGCTGATAATATGATAAGTGTACAGAAGCGTAATATCGCGTCAAACTCGGAAGTATTGTTAGTACAACCTTAGTACCTTGCTGGTTAGATATTCCTGTAAATGGTAGATTATTAGCGAGATGAAGACTTTAAGTGTTCTGATAATTCAATGAACCCGGTAATTTCTACTTTGTAAGTTTTATCCTTTGCAGCAGTAAATTATGGTATTATATACGACGATTTGTGAATATGAGGCTGTGGAAAAATCATTTCGATTAGGTAGGAAACACTGTTAACGATTAATTAGCGAACACGCAAATCGGTGTGAATTATGACCCTTATCGCGCTGTTATCAGTAAACAGAGGCAGCACGCAACCGTATTGTAACATTCACATTCATGGTTAAAAAGCACAATGGTTAAGGGCGTGTGTGGAAAGTTTAGGCGGTTAATAAATATTATTTAATTGTTTTGTTGTGGTATGTTGGTAGTAAATTTTCAGAAAATGTGTCGTTGTTTTTACTGAGATTTACATAAATTTTTTATTCTATAATTAAATCTTGTACATGAAAAAATCGCTTTGGCATGAAAGGATCTTTTTCTTTTCTCTCGGAGTATGAATACTCTCATAAAATTCATTTTAATATGCACGTTATTTTGTGACCTATGGGATATAAAGTACTTTGCTTCCAACGTACCCAGGCATTCTAGAGGATAATATGAAATGATTGAATTTCACTGATTTGAATAATTTTTAAACAACACGTCACGAACCAAAATATAGCATCTGAAATTCAATATACTTTTCTGCGTGAATACAATGAATTTTAATTAGTTGAATTTCGTGAGTGGAGTTGTTGTACGAAACCTCGTAATCATACCTAACAGCGAATTTAGCGCTGAATTTTGACATTAACTAATGTTATCCCGCATTATATGTCATGCGATAGATCATATGAAAGCAATAACTCAACTTTTTTAATTCCCACATGTAGAAAGCTCATGGTAAGTGCTTCTGTGTAATACACGCAAAGAGTATGTTGACCATTAGGAACTAACACGTCAAACGTCAACGATCAAATGCTTTAATGATTTTTTTGTTAAATCAAGTTTTCGCATTAACTTAAAGCTTGTTCATGTGATACAGTAAAATTGCCAAATACTTTAATGCGATAAGACATCCACATGGTTGGAACTATGATGATTTCGTCAACCGTTTCATTAGTAACAATTTTTGAACAATTTAAGGCAACAGTGGTGGATGCTATTGTTGGTAGCATATTATTATATAGTTTACGAACTTTTCTTGCAGCTATTCTTGCCATCTGATCGTATGTGTGTTAGCATAGTATAGTCACAGTATAAACCTAAGCGGTAGTTTCACTTGGTGTCGCCGCCTTTGACCTTTTGTCTATCAATTAAAGGAACTACGCGATGGCGCTTTGGCGGCTTTGCTTGCAACTAACAATTGCAAAATGGGTACGAAAATAACCTATATACTGGAACAAACTGACAATTGACAGAAAATCGCACAACATCAACGTCACCAATAACGTTTGTATAACAGAATGACAGAATGGAACGGCTTTGTAGGTTAGATTTTTGCTTGTAAACAAATTCAAATAGTTTTAGTTACAATTTCACCCATCTATGCGACACTGCGAAGTGCCGCTGGGCGACATGTTTGAAACCCATGTTTCCCATGATGTGAAATAATAATAATGGAGGGTTGAATGAGCTAAGCAAGTTCGACAAGACATATTTTAAAATGTGAATTTTTAATAAAATACCAACTTCGTCCTTAACATCAATTCGTATCCTTCATTATAAAAAGAAAATATTTTCCTTCGAATTCCAATCAAATAAGCTTTAAAAAATTTGCTTACATTTGCTAAATATCCAAAATTTTATCTGTATATAAATATTTGTATTATACATATATTTGGTAAATATTAGTGCTGTCAAATTAAGATTCGGATACTGAAATTTTATAATCTGCAAGTAAATGAAACTGCCGCTTTCAGTGCTTACAGATTAAGTTCTTTGAGCAATTTTAAAGCCGGGGACCCAACAGGACTTATATCACTAGAAATGCAAGTCAGCGCAATGTTTGTAACGCTAAACTTTAAACAATTATTCAGAGTGCTAATTTCAAGCCCGGGAAAATGGGGCTTGGGGAGACCGAAATTTTGAGATTAGTATGGTACGCAGATCGATCTAAGATGCAACAAGGGGTAATGGACAGAGTTGTTGATTTGAACTGCCAACAGTCAATAGTGTTGAGGCAAACCCCATTCAGCTTTCAAGTGGAAGTATTTACTATGAATGCCTGCACCCAGGGAAATCTCAAGAAAGAGACGATAGGGTCTATATCTATCTATATATAACCTGATAACCATTCCATTCTTAACGTTCTGAGAACAAATAGCTTTGAGTCCAAGCTGGCATTGAAGTAACTGACTAATGTAGTGCGACTGGCTGTGACAAACAGAGTTACTCTTGTTGGAGTGCCGAGGCACTCTCAAATTAACGATAACTAGATGATTGATCAACTAACCAAACGGGAGGCTAGCAGCTAGCTGGATAGATTAGAACTTAGAAGCTTAGATAAAGAGGAAATTCCAGCAATATAATCAGTATCTACCTGGAAAGAAACTTCCGAACAACTCTTTGCAAAAAAAGGTGGAATATTAACAAAAATTCATTCACACTCCTCTCTGATATCATCTCAAGAAAATGGGTTAAGTCCAGCATGACATGACCGATTTTGCGAAAGTAAAACTGAGATTGCTCAGAGATACTCCACTACACCAGAAATTTGGCACTGCAACTATGATGACGAGTTTATAACTTTCGAAATGGTGAAGATAGAAGCACCAAAGAAAAGTCTTAAGGTGCGTTTTTGCATTTTGGTGTGAATGGCAAGTTCCGCCAGGGTATTCACAATAGATCGTATCGGTCACCGTGACTGCACGGTACGTATCTCAGCTATGTTTCCATTACATCCGAATCCTAATCCCAGGTTTCGGATAACGGATCCGAGTAACATCTAGATCCAGATGTTCGGTTAGTAAATTGTCCTGAGTTAGATTACGACAACTGTCTGGTTTCTCCTACAACATGTTTAGATGTTGGATATAGCGTAGAAAATACGTAAAAGCTAAATTAATATTTAAAGTAAAGAGTTAAATCAGAGGGATAGGAAAATAGAGGTAGCGGCCAATAAGAAATGGTAGAACATATAGGAATAGCATCGATTATGAAATAACTTATGACTGAGGGCTGTCAAAAACTGCGTCTAAATTTCCTAAAATTCCAAAAGGCATTGATGCTTCAGGTATTACCACATGTAAGCCAATTATACAATACTACTGTGGTATAATGAACCTATTCCGAACTACATTCTTTTGCGACTGAAACACAATGAAGGCAACTGTAGAATATGCAGAGGATTTATATTGAATATTAGGTTTCCGGGAATTTAACGTTTTACGATTGCTATGAATAAAATGAGAATGTTCAGAAACAGTCTTTTTAGCTTCTATTCAGCCGTAAAATAAGAAGAAACAGATGCGAAAAGAGTTGCGGCATATCTTAGTGCTAAACTATAAATTACAAGGGTAAAAATGAATATTTGTATTTTTTGTTTACGCAACTCAGTGAATTTTATCTAAAAACTGCATGGAATTTTTAGTATAGTTTCGAATTTCATTCGATATCTTTCAACTCGAGTCAGACAGATGTGCTTTTGCACATACATGCATACATATATGCATAAGGTGGCTCGTTTCCATATCTCCAAGGGTGATTACATAGTGCTGAATGTATAAAGACATGTCCAGGTTTTTAATGGTAGTAGTATATTTTTTGTTGCAAGATAGTAGATGAATAAAGTGAAAATGATTTGAAGCGCATATCTTTAATATTCTCAGATTTTCCATTACAGATGTTTAGTAGATTGACTATCTTCACATTTTACTACAGAAACTATATTTGAAATAGACAATAGAAAATAGATAGAATACCTTTTAGCTATACCTTTTTATAAGCAATACCGTCTTTTTACACGAGATTTTCTTTTTGTTTTGGGGAAGTTTGTAATTGTACATAGTTCGTTTATTTTGGACAAGACACATTGCATATAATGTACTTATTATTGGAAAATAATTTTATTTAATTTCCTAATGACTATACTGAAATATAGAACACAATAATATAAACTTTTATCGCGTATTCGTAAGTTGGTAAGAGAGAAACAGGAAATTTAAATTGTGAGGAGGAAATTCAATATTTCACCACTGAAAGGACAGTAAGAACGAGAAGATGTTCTACAAATCCCTAGGGGAGCAACGCTCATTCTAAGTAACAGGTGTTTCAAATGTTTTAAACAAAATCTACGAATAAAGCCCAAACACCTGTAACTAAGAAGGAAGATTTCCCTGAGCGCCGAAATTTAATTCTGTTGCGAATGCAGATACGCAGCAGGTAAGAGAACAATTTTCAGCTCGTCGAACGCTTATACTGAGTGCTATTTTAACAGACGTATCTCCAACGTCATCGATAAAATCGTGCCAGGGGTTTTGTATAGAAAGTAAAAAATAAAATATATACAGGCTATTCCACTAAGATATATAGGCGGGGATATTTTGTAAACTACAATAATTGTGGTGATGGGAAAAAAAATCATGCAAGGGGAAATTTAATGAACATATTTTTAATTTTTAAACGTAACCGCTAGAAGGTGTCGAGACTAAATCTTAAATTAGCTGGTAAAAGTTATAGAACTAAATGTGCTTTGTAATATTGTGAATAGCATTGCAACTTTTGAAAATATTCTTTTCTGGTAGGTAATTGTTAAATATTACCAGTAAATCTTTGTTTTTTCTTGGGTCTGCAATAATAACAAAATAACAATAATAACAATCAAATTCAAAATGTAATTCCACGAAAACTTGACTACAGAAAAGTAAGGGACAACATATAACCTTTGATTTTTATTAATATTAAATAAAATAACACTGAAAATAGAAAGATAGTTATAAAGATCAAAAGATTTGAAATAAATACTTTTGTACTACTTTTGTATTAGTTGGTATTGATGTTGGGTTACTTTAATAATAATAAAAGGCGACAGGTGTGTCCTTTTCTACTCTCTGTCGCACACCATAGGCGTCGCCCTATCTATAGCGTGTAAAATTGGCGTGAAAAAGTCCCACGGCTAAGGCTTTAGAAACGGACACGATTAAAAGGGAAATAATAGATGGGCGAAAGGGTAGCGGGGGTGTCTACTGCATAGGCGTATCGTTATTAATAATTAAAAGTAGGAAAAGAGGAGAAAATTCGCCCAAAAATTAGATCGTAGTAGGCGGTGGGAAACGAACGCCGCTGCAGACCGAGAAATGTCATCGAAGCGGATTTCGATGGATTCCGAACGTGAAAGTTGGGCTATTTCGTACGATCGCTGCTACGCTATGGTGGCACTTGAAAGTGGGCTCGACGTTAGAAAAACAGTTCTTACATGTTTCCTCTTACGGGTTCGAACCCTAAATAAGGTCGAAACGCGATATTTTCTCAAAATGAGTCGATTTATAGTGGTGTGTTTTTCACTACAAGATTATAACGACGGTACAAATAATCGTCACATAGGAGCATAGATAGCGCCACATATATCATTATTATTATTATATTAAAATCGATTTCGACCGTAGGGTCGTTTTGTTAATGCGAAAGGTAAGTTTAGAAAATCCGGACGGGGTTACGAACATATTTAAAAGCGTTAAGGTGTTTTCACGATTCAATTTTCTAGAAAATTGAATCGTGAAACACGAAAACACTTCGTTACGATTGTAGAAATAAACACGAGCGCTACTAGATGGCGACAAGATAGATAAAATAAATTTCAACTTAAAACGGGCTTTTTCAAAGCCAAGCTGCATTTGAATTACATTAATTGGTAGTTGTGAATAATTTGTATTTTAATATTTATTATATTCGGAAACATTTTAAAATATAAACTGTTAGAATGTTATGTTATTTTTTTACTGTTTGTATTATGCGCATGCCCAAACGGCACGTTGTATTATGTTTCTCAGTCGTCAGACACAGTCCACTAATACACGTCATTCGAATACATCGTTTTATTTGAGTGCTATTTAAAACATCAGTTTCAATCATTTTCTTCAATAAAAACACACAACATTTTGTCCAAACGAGTCGGATTCGCACGTTAGTACATCAGAACCATCAGTACGAAGATCGAAAGCATTAAAAACATCGAAAAACATCCACACGCCACACGGGTAGAACGAATACCGCACATCGCCATCTTCATCATCGACAAAAAACACGTGGTGACTTCCATTAACGTTACATGTAAGTTCTTTCTCTATTTCGATTATTACAGTGCAAAAACAACATTCAGAATTGATATATACACATTTAAAAACGTACAATGTCGATAGAAACATTAATAAAAAAGCGTGGTGCTATGAAAGCGCAAATAACATTGTTTGAAAAGTATTTAACGGATTTTTTTCTAATAAAATTACGCAAACAGACAAAATTCCCGTAGTAACAGAACTGAAAATACGTCTTTCTCGATTTGAAAATTTATTACAACAATTTGAAGAAAATACAGCGCGAATTCGAAGTATTGCACAGCGATAGCGAATTACAAGTTACAGAACGCGAACAATTTGAGAATAATTTTAGTAAAAATTAAAGTAAATTCGTATGAAGAAACCGTTGACGCAGTGCTAACAATGCTGAATCTATTCATGTATCAGAAGTTTAGTGTTTTAAATAACATAAATTGCCACAAATTATTTTGCCTAATTTTAATGGGAAATTATGAGATTGGTTAGAGTTTCGCGATACTTCGAATCTTTAATACATAACAACGACAGTATGAATGATATTCAAAAATTTCATTATTTGCGAGCGTCAGTATATAATAATAAATAATAAAAATCGTCAAATTGGAATTGTATTATTATTATGAAGTGGATCATTTTATTTAAACGCAGAATATTTATATAATTAGCCCTAAGTAAAGATAATCTCATATTCGGTGTCTACTATCGCTACATCCCTATCGACATAGGGAAAATAAGCCATTGGGAAACGCAAGGAAAGACATATATATCTCTTTTAATCTACCAGTGATTGCGCGTGTGCAGATTCTAAGAATGTTAATACTACATTATTTGGCGGAAACCAAGTAAAATTCTGCGAATGTTTAATCTCTGACCGAAAGGCTTGCGCGGTACGTTTAGCGCATAACAACAAGGGGATTAGTTGTCGCTACGACTGTCAGGATACAAATATACTTTCCTTTTGTAGTTTATAAAAAACTTCAAGTGTATTCGTATATAATTATTTGAAGAAATAAATTTACTGAAGCCATTACTTTGATTGCAAAGAGTATTTAAGGTTTAGTTTTATAAAAAAAAAAAAATTAATGTAGATCTATAAAATAATTTATCAAACATAAATGCCCACTGGCAATTTATATTAGCAAACTGTTAAAAAACATACACTTTCAAAATTGTTACCTACCTTTAAATAGTTATTCTTTCTTAATGTTTTATTTTCATTGCTTTTTATGACGACACAAATCGAATTACAGTTTTTAGAATTTTTGTGTAAAATATGTAGATCAGATTTTTGATTTCAAAACTTCCTTAATAATAATATTGAAAATACGAACAAGAAAACATCTATTAAGTATATGTGAAATTGTTTTGGTAAAACTATTATTATATTACAAAAAGTATTTAGTTTAATTATTTTGTAAATATAAAAAATATATAATATATATGGGCAAAGAATAGTTCCGCTGGCGTACTATAGATGTCCCAGCTAGGCTGATTTTAGAAAAGTGTACGACCAAACAAATATTAAACGTGATCTGACGTGATTAAACGTAAGTGGAATTTTCCGTTGCACAAACACGTAAAAATATAAGATAACCGAAGAGTCGGTACGATACGAATGAAAGTGGTTTAACTGCGCGCGCAGCGAAGAGGTAGAGCATTCATAAATGAATTGTCAATTCGCAAAACTATTATGAAATGAATATTAAAGGAGTCAAAGCAAGTAACAGTTCAGTAAATAAAATAAAAACCAAAACACACATATTGGCTCAATGGATTAATATTCGTTTTATAATGAAATTAAAACATATTTTTTATGTTAAAGCGAAGCTACACACGGAAATTTGCTTTATTTATTCGTCAAATGCTTATTAACTTTTTCATGCTGCATATTATATCTTATTTTTAATGCATGAAATCTACAGCGTCTTCGATTTATTACACTACGCGTGGAGAATGTATGTATCTATCGCTTTTATTAATAGTGTATATTAAAATAAAAACATAATTAGTGCATAAGAATGCGGTAAGTCGAAAACGTTATAAAATATTGTCACAATAACAGCGGGAAATTCAATTTTTAAAACTTGGAATTATTGGAATTCAATAGGGCATAACTTAAAAAATTTTTGACTATATAGACTGTCCAATCGAAGACTTGGGTCTTTGATTACAGTTCTATTTTGATTTAAGAAAAAGACTTTCTATATATTATCTCCATTTTTAAATTTTACGTAGAAAAATAAAATAGCAGACATAATATCGGGGATTTTTACGCGATTTTTTGGGTCACTATTTGCGAATATAGAATCAAAAACAAGATGGCGCGATTAAAATGGAAGAAGAGTATTAAAAAAATGGCATTTTGCAACAGATATTTGTGTTCAAAGCCTTTTGTAGTTGCTGAATTCGGTTCTTACAAGAGTTTTTAGAAAAATAAAATGGAGGATTCAATATTGAAGAGAAAATAGAGAAAAATAGGAGACATTTTGCAACAGACATTCGTATGCAAGCGTTTTTGGGGTCGCTAAATTTGATTCTGATATTAGTTTTTGGCAAAATAAAATGCGACGCAATAGGGGGGGGAGACTTTTGAAATATAAAAGAAAACGCAAATTTTTTTTTGAAGGCTTTGCGATATTTTGACCACTTTTGACTAAAATGGAGGAATATTATTAAAAAAATCATATTTTGCAACAGACATTTGTGGGTGTTTGGATCGTTGCATTTGATGCTGTAATATTTTTGGAAAAATAAAATGGCGAATAAAGTGGGAGAAAATTGAATATAGGAAAAATCGCCAACTATTTTTTAAAGCTGTAACTATGGGAAAAGGAATGGAAAGGAATGGGAAAGGGAATGGGAAAGGAATGGGAAAGGGAATGGGAAGGGAATGGGAAAGGGAATGGAAAGGGAAATGGGAAAGGGAATGGGAAAGGGAAATGGGAAAGGGAATGGAAAGGAATGGAAAGGAATGGGAAAGGGAATGGGAGGGAATGGGAAAGGGATGGGAATGGGAAAGGGAAAGGGAATGGAAAGGGAATGGGAAAGGAATGGGAAAGGGAATGGGTAAAGGGAATGGGAAAGGGAATGGGAAAGGGAATGGGAAAGGGAATGGGAAAGGGAAAGGGAATGGGAAAGGGAATGGGAAAGGGAATGGGAAAGGGAAATGGGAAAGGGAATGGGAAAGGGAATGGGAAAGGGAATGGAAAGGGAATGGGAAGGAATGGGAAAGGGAATGGGAAAGGGAATGGGAAAGGGAATGGGAAAGGGAATGGGAAAGGGAATGGAATGGGAAGGAATGGAAAAGGAAAAGGGAAAGGGAATGGGAAAGGGAATGGGAAAGGGGGAATGGAAAGGGAATGGGAAAGGGAATGGAAAGGGAATGGGAATGGGAATGAGAAAGGGAATGGGAAAGGAATGGGAAAAGGAATGGGAAAGGGAATGGGAATGGGAAAGGGAATGGGAATGGGAAAGGAAATGGGAACGGAATGGGAAAGGGATGGGAAAGGGAATAGGAATGGAAATGGGAAAGGGGAAAGGAAATAGATAATTGGAACAAGGGAAGGAATAGGGAAAGAGATAGGGAAAGGAAGGGAACAGGGAAAGGAATAGAGAATGAGAATAGGGAAACGAGAATGGGAAAAGAGAATAGGGAAAGAATAGGGAAGGATGGGGAAAGAAAATGGGAAAAGGAATGGCGAAAGGGAAGTAGGGAATAAGTAGAGAAAATAGGGAAAGGGAATGGGGAATTGCATACGGAAAGGGAATTGGAAAAGGGGAAGGGATTAAGGAAAGGGATTAGGGAAAGGGAGTAGGGGAAAGGACTAGGGAAAGGGAAAGGAATAGGAAAATAAGGAAAGGGAATAAGGAAAGGGAAGAGAGAATGATAGGAACGGGAATAGATAAAGGGATAGAGATGCGGAAAGGGACCACGAAATGAGAAAAAGGGAATAGGGAAAAATACTTTTCTATTCTATCTATTACTAACTTGATGTTTACCGTATGTGAAATACCTGCTACATCGAGTCAGCCAATGACAAAAAAAAATCTATATAATTAGCAGACAATTAGATAGAGGAATAACACTGAATAGATATATAGCTTATTAAAACAAAATGTATCATGCTGTGTTTTCCTCGCTTTTTTTTGCTTTATCTAACAACGTCTAATATAACTTTTTGTCGGAGCAACGTAAATTAATGAGTTGTCAATATTATGGACTTTAGGTGGCTATAAATTTGATCTCGCGAAGGATAAATTAAAACTAATAAATATAAAAATCGTCTAATTGGAATTGTCGTTATTATTATGAGAGTGGATCATTTGATTTAAACGCAGAATATTTATATAATTAGCCCTAAGTAAGGATATCTCATATTCGGTGTCTTCAAGATATCACGTGTTATATACGTTACAACCAAGAACTTTTCTACAAAAGTGTGCAGAATTCAATGCTGCATAACCTAAAAATATTTTCAACTATACAGGGTGTTCCAAAAGTCAGAACAAAAGTTAACTACTTAAAACGTACTGCACATTATAAAGATGATTTTCAAGTGAATGGACCGACTTCAAAAAACCACCTTCCTCAAGTACCACCTTCCTCTACTCCTAGATGCGCAGCATCTAGTTAGCGTTAATAATTAACGATAACGCTTCTCCTTCGGTGTATTTAGTGGTGGAGGTAACATCATTCAACACTTATGCAGCCGAACGATTACTACTTCCGAAATAAGATTCAGTTGTAAAAACTTAATTCTGACGTTGATATCGCATCACACCTTTTCTCGGGTAAACTATATTCATTAAATGCTTTTTGTCGCCTACCAAACAACCAAATTGTTTTTTAGTAAATGAACTTTTTTGGACTGTACTACCAACAGTAGTATCAGCAAGTTCTACTTTCTGATCTAACCATCTCTTTATTTCTTGCTATAAATCATTTTACGTTGCGAGAACTTTGTTTCCAACGAAATTCTATCTTTTTTTATAACATTAGTTAATAATTTATCAACTTCTTGTTCACTTATAGTTTCTTTCGTAAATGCACCGTTTAAACTTATGTACTAGCGTAGATGTTTTAAAATTTTTGTGTTTGTGCTACTCCGAAAATAAAACGCAATGTTTAACTTCAATGGACATTTCATCTAAAAAAAAGAATGACGCTTACGGTCGCACTTGGACACACTTTATTTTAGGTACACACCATAACTGAACTATGGACAATTTTAAAATAAAATATCAACACCTGCAAACATCTGCAATTTTTTATAAGCTACCTCGAACAAACAGTTTTTTAGCTGTAGTACAACGTCAAGCTATTTCAATAAATGACGAATAAAATTACGTGTTTACTTTTGAGAAAGTCTACCATATTTAATAAGTTCTGTAAAATACAAATATCTGCAATTATTAGCCTCTATTTTAGTACACAACTCGAATATTCCCGAAATTTCTGAATTGATAGTTATACTTAAACATACATAGTATCCAAATTATGCAATTTACAAATCATTCTTGCAACTTGGTAAATTACAATTACAATTATTTCGCAAGCGGACCCACTGTGCGCCGGTTGGTTGATTGAGTCACGCGGTAGTTGGTGATGATTATGCATTCCCAGATGCGTCATTAGTATATGTCAGTGGTCGGCACTGCAGGGAAAGGATGTCTCTCACTATCACGGTAGTCAGAGGCAATCGAAGATCGGCTGTTTAAAGTAGAAACATATGTAAACGGCCGTCGAAAATTGACTTCGATTTAGACATTTCTCCACAATAAAAATTGTGTTTAAGAATATTTAATATTTATTAATTGGGGTTGGGGTTATAAAATGTAGTGTTATTCTAAGATGACATCGCGCGTAAATTAATAACTACAGTATTTTAAAATGAACCAACATTCATGTTTTTCTTACGGTAAAAATTACGAAAATGAAATAAATATAAATATAATAAGGGAGTTATTCCTGAAAATTTCATTATAATAGTGTTTTAAGTAAAAAGCAAGCCATTGCTTAAGTAAATAAGCAAAGAAAATAAAAACTGTTGGCTCAAGATTGGCTCCATCACCCAATATTGTACGAGCCACTGTATTACTGTTTTTTTTTAAAAAATTACTCATATCTCCAAAAAAAGACCCATGCACTCAACCCGTTTTCTTTTTAATGTTAGCTATTCCTTACGCTGCCAATCTTTCTCTTAATTATTTTTATGAGTATGTGTGGTTTAGAAGAATTTTCTAGAAAATTTAAAAAATCCATGTCTCATTTACGATGTATGTGACCGTTACTGCAAAGACACCAAATTCGAACTAATTACCAAAAATAGTAAGTTTATTGATATAAATCAAGAACAGATTCAGCTTGAAAAAAAAATATATTTTGCGATTTACGCAAAAGATCGCGCGATATAATTTTGTGAAGGAACATTTTTCGAATAAGATCATTTGCATAGCGATAAGCGATGAGATACGTTTCTGATTACCATAGCACTTAATTAAAAAAAAATGATCATTTACACTGAATATAAATGCTTTCTTGTAACAATGTAATAAAAAAGACTCGCAGCGTCTATCGTAGCTTCATAACGTAAACACTATCATGCTTCCTCCTCTCGCTTGGAAACGCGTACGATAAAATTAAAAAAGGAAAACGGTGAGTTGGTTTGAATAAAGGGATAATAATTTTTCCCTTGTCGTTTCGCGGTAATCTTTTGATAATTCAATTAAGTGATACGGCACGGAAGGTGGCAATAAAGTAAATCCTTAGAAATGTTTACGAAATTGAATTAAAGTGAATTGACAGGGCATATAACCGCTCTTTTTCTTTACTTATGCAATATCGACTGGCACTTGAACGCCTGAATAAATAAAAAGAAAAATACTGATTTTCTTCAAAATAAGGAATATACAGTATGTGGTTGTTTCTGTGAGGAAAATTTTTAATTTTTATGCAGAAATTTTAAATTATTATGTATTGATGTGCTACTTGTATAGCATTAAAATTTTATTTATTTCCTATAATAGATTTTGAGCATATGGTAAAGAAATATATTAAATATATTTAAATTTTGTCGTTGGAGATATATGTTAGTGTTATTGTAGTATTTATATAATATAGTTTCGAAAATTTTCTTAATTAAATATTCTGGGTGGTTATTGATTATTAAAATTTGTTTCATTGGTTTATTATTAATGGCAGTGGCGGCTCCTCTTAAAGAGCCATGAGGTCATGGCCCCACCATTGCAAAACACAAATTAAACATTAAGAAGCTTTTATTTTCTGTAAAAATACCGATAAACACACGTACACACTGCCGTGAACTGAAGGTACAAAAGAAAATGCAAAATGAAAATTCAATTAACTAGCTCAGCGGATAAAAAAACTTAAAGGGCGCAAAAGAACAATTAAACTCAGGGTTACCCTTGCAATTAAAACTTGAATTTAATCATGAAAAGTAAACTGTGGGTGAAAGAAATCTGACTTTCTTTAATGACTCCAAAAATTGAAAAGGTTTAATCAAAAATAAAAGAACAGAATTTAAAATGACGTTAAAAACAATCAATAATTTTATTATATAAAAAAAAAGAAAAAAAAACATTTGTTAGAAATTGCAGAGAAAAAAAAACCATGAGCTTAAGACTCTGGCCGAAATCAAAAACTGCATTAGACTCTAATTTACAAAAGGACAATGCAAAATCCTTTATCAAACAAAAAACAAAACAGTTCAGGAAGATAATCTTTTTTTACACAAAAATCCACGTGGTTTCAAAAATTAATACAAACTAAATTAAACGTGGGCAATACAAGTAAATTAAAAAATAGAAAAACTTAATTACAAGCAGAAAACTTCAATTCACCCAACCCGAGGTGATTAATTAATAAAATACAAATCAGCAAAATTTAAAAAAAAAACGAAAAATTAACTCTTTAAACTTAAAATCTACCTTCCAAAACTGAAATAATAAACGATATTTCAGTTTTGGAAGGTAGATTTTAAGTTATATCTAATATCTAATTTGTGTACACAATAATATAATACCAAATATTATAGACTGAGTTCCTTGATGGATGATATAAATCAGAATTAACGAAACAAATCTTTAAATATAAATGAAATACCAAAATGGCAGCAATGAAAATAAAATTACATGTACTTACACGGCATCTGTCAAAGAACTGGCCCCTCAGGGTAAAACAATCGCATATATATATATAATATATATATATATATAGTGATAAACAGTATGTTGTAAAGCCCACTATATGAATGGGTAGTTGTTGAACCCTGCATATAAAAACATACATTTCAAAGACCGGTCGCATGTAATATAAATACATCGGTTTTTGTTGAGCCCTGCGGTGTTGCCACTAACTATTTATGACAAAACCGATGCCAGTGTGTTTTTCCCATGTTCCTTAGCCCCTATTACATTTTTTAGAACAGATACGTTATCAAATTAAATAATAATTTACGAAAATGAGTGGTTTTTCTTTCTTTTTCTTGGTTTTGAGGTCCTTTTTTATAAAAATATAGAAATATATAACAACGTTTCGCTTTTATTACAAAAGCTTTTTTAAATGATAAAGACATGTAAAAATATCAATTTTAAATGGGCTAATGTTAAATATATACATAATAAATATATTATATATATAAGTATATTTTTTTAGTGTAATAAATGATAAAATCATAATTGTTTTATTTACTATAAATTTTTAATATATCTTTTTATTTTATTTACAGATTGCGCTTCAATCTAGTATGTTGATTTGATTATTTATTATTAACTAAATGTGGAAAACATTAAATATTGTATTTAGTCATAAAATTAAGTTATTTAGTTTTGTGAAGTATTAAATTGATTTTAAAAATATAACAATTTTAAACAGAACAAAATTTAAAAATACGTTATATACTAGAAATGATTCAAATTTATAATTGAAAATGAAGCGCAGTTAATGATGAAACAGACATACAATACTTCATAAAACTATATAACTTCATTTTATAATTAATATATCTAAATACAATAATATTTTTTAGAAATCTATTCAATTACAAAATTTAATAATATTTTCATATTTAATTAATAATCAAATGTTGATTGTGTTTCAAGATATTGATATTGAAGCACAATCTGTAATTAAACAAAAAGATGTATTGAAAATTTATAGTAAACAAAACAATTATGATTTTGTCATTTATTAAACAAAAAAAATATTTATATTTTTACATGTTTTAAAAAAGCTTTTGTAATAAGAGCGAAACGTCGTTATACATTTTAATATTTTTATAAAAAGTACCTAAAATCCAAGAAAAAGAAAGGAAAACAAAAATATGATCAGGAAAACACATTTTTTTAAAGAAATGAGTGGTGGTCCTAGTAAAATCATGAAAAAGATGCTTTTTCTTCAATACCAAAGTGTTATATATAATATATAATAATATCAGTGAAAGTAAATTGCTCGAGCAGAGGTTTAGAGCTAGAAATCCACAATAATAATAATTAAAAATTTTGATTGTAAATTTATGCAATTAAATTAAGAGCTGGAGGGTTTACATCTTTCTTTAAGTAATTATACTTTTAATAATTACGGAAAAACATGGGATTGTTAGGATATTATTTCCGTAATAATTATTTTCAAATTACTCCCTTCATAAACCGATATAAATCAAATAAAAAAATTAAAACAATAATTATCTTAGATTTAGATATCCTATTTATTTTTTAAAGGTTATTTCAGAATTATCCTGATGTTAAAATCTACAGACAACTTTAATTAGTTAAATGTTCAATTGTCTTGGTCAAAAAATTAAAACAAATACTTGAAAGATATATCGTAAATTTTTGTTTTTGCAATATTCGAAAATTTTATTGATTTCACAATACTTAAATTATTTGAAAAGAAAGTTATATTGAACCATTTTTCTAGCTCGTGCGAAATACTTGAATCTATAACAATGTTTATTTATTCTAAAACACGACATCAAATAAACGTTGCCCTTCTTTAAATACCATTTTGGTGAATTTTTAGAACATAGAAATTTTCAAATAAGAGGTTGTCGCACATTAGCTCGTCACAGTTAACCAGCGCGATAGAAAGTGGGATCGCAAATTATTGCGGTAGAGACCAACAGATCAAATTCAATTTGTGTGATAGCAGCAGTTCGGATGGTAGTAGTAATCACATTACTATTAACAGAAGAAGAAAAAAGTACAAAGAAAAAGCAGACGGATTCATTCCATTAACCAAAAAAGATCGAATCTAGGAGAATTTTATAATTTGCTTAATGATTTGGAGGAGGATGGAACGAAATTTTTTTAGTATTTTAAAATGTTACCTGATTTTTAAATTTTCAAAACTAATTGGTATTTTTGAACCAAGTAAAGTAATTATTCTTCATCCCCTTTTAACAAATTATTTGCGTCTTCTAAACGTTTACCAGCAGGCGCCAAGATACTGCAAAAGATGCACGCGCCTGCACATGCGGGTAATTTGATGACTGCCAGCGATGGCCGGCGGAACCCTCACTTGACTGGTACAGCACGGCACGTTTCGTTGCGTGACGGGAGGGATCGGGCATTGACAATCCACTTCAGCACCGTTCGCACTGATCCGTGCTGTGTTGGAATTGTGGGCACGTGTTCATTCTTTTATATTTATTCTCTCCTGGTTTCTGACAGCACCGTGCTGTGCTATGATGGGCTAATGTGTGACAACCTTAACTGTACCCATAAATTAAAAAAAAAACCCTTTATTTATAGAAAATGCCTTTTGCTTTGTTTCATAATCATTAACTACTGTAGATAGAATAAATATTTTTAAAGTTATATTGAAATGATTTCGCCTTTCACACCACTAGCTAATTTTATCGATTGTTAGATATACTTGATGTTATTTTTTCTTATGGAAAAAATGCAGTAATTTTTAAATACTTAAAGGATATTTAATTTATTATGTTTCAATTCCACAATAAATTTAATGTTTATGTGAAAAGCTACAATTTACTAATTACATAAATTTTAAGTAAACTTTTTTAATAATTTTGCAACATTTAAAGAAAATATAATCGCACACAACCTTTCAACCTGATTTTGCGTTACAAAGCAAGAGAACATTGTTGCCAAGTTATCGGGCTTCACAAGATTACGTGAATATCGAGGAATATGCAAAGGGCTCAATAACATCCGATGGGTCTATAGGCTTATATATGAATCGTTAGTGCGCCATCTAGGTTAATACCGCTACAGTTTTCGCTGCATGTAGAATGCATTAGGGGTACAATTATGAGCCCGAGCGAAAATTTGCCCAGAGGTTCCTGAAGCCTTCACATGATGTCTCTGACCAAAATTTACCTAGATACGTTGTTGAGCCCGAAAGTGGGCTCAACAACGTCGGTGCGGGCTTAATAACTATCCATTCGTATATTGGTCGGGCTCCGTTATGACCGTTTATGTCTCTATATATATATATATATAATATATATAATTTGAATTCTTTTTTCTTTGGTCGTAGCGGCTTAATGTAAGAATTAAGTAAAATAAAACTTTCTTTTTACGTTTCGACAAATATATTTGTCTTAATCATAAAAAATCTGCAAAGAATTTATTACATTAAGAAGAGGCAATAAAGAAAATGTGTATATAATACGGTTACAAATGGTGAATGTTTTAAAGTTATATACTTACAGTAAATGTCAATAGTAAAATTAGGCCGAAAATGTTAAGTTAAATTTTGAACAAGGTATTACATATTTGAAGAACATTATTTTAAAAGATAGAAATGATTACTTGTAAGTAATATGTTAGATTTTAAATTACTATGTTTGTTTTCGTTGTTTACATGATGAGAGTTTTACAAGTAATGCTTAAATATACGAACATATTTGCCGTTCCTGTCAACAACACGGTTACTTTTTATAGGTTGAAAAAGATTTAAACTGCGAAGGTAAATAGACTGGTGAACATACAGAGGTATTGGAAAGTAACAAGTCAGGAAAATATACAGGGGTGATAAAAATAATGCTGATATAGGTGAAAAGTTGAATCAAGTTACAGGACGGAATAATATATTTTGGATAGATTTTCAATGTCCGATCTGTCATTTACAGCGTTATTATGTTTTTTTATATGTATTGATTCAATTATATTTCTGGCTTTGTTATTTCTTTCCTTATCTAAAATTTTGACTTCATTAAAGTTAAATGTGTGGCCTGTGTTCAAGGTGTGTTTTTTTAAAGCTGTGATATTTTGTTGGTATTTGTGTCCCTTTATTCGTTCGTTTAGATGTTGTGAGGTTTGTCCTATGTATGTTCCATTACAGTTATTACAAGGAATGCTATAGACTACGTGTGTTTGTTTATTTATTGGCACCTTGTCTTTTAAGTTGGTGTAGCAACATTTTAAGGTATTGAAGTTTTTATGAGCAACCCTGATATGATACGGAGCTAGAATTTTACCGATTTTTTCTGACAATTGTTGGGTGTAGGGAACAACTACATATTTATCATATATATATATATAATACTACAACCGCGTGCGCTGCAACGCACAAAGATCATAGGAAACAACTACATTTAAGAAGGACATGAGCAAACACTATCAATTTAAGAAGTGGGAAACAAATTAAACAACTGAACATTTAAATAAATAAATTAAACAAATCAATTCAATTAACAAAATCTTATATAAAAAAAAATAATTTTTGAGAAAATTTGCCCGAAACATTGATAAACACAGATCGCAGCAAAACATGATCACTGAATTTAAAAACATTGGGATGCCAGACCACAGCAACACGTTTAAGTACAAAACGAACGTTGCTATTCTCATTATTTGATGCGACGAAGCACGCTATGCAGATAAGCAGCGAGCGGGACCCACATCCAGATTGGTTCCGATTTCAGACAGTTTGTAGGTCTCCACGCGAAGCTAGCGGAAGGGGGAAGGGGCGGTCGCACTTTGCGCAAAAATTACACTGAAGTGGGGCCAGTCATATCTTGGCCCGCTGCCCGTTAATCGAGTCACGCGGTAGTTAGTGATGATTCTAAGCATATGCGTTGCCAGCGCGTGATCAGTATGCGTCAGTGCTCGACACTGTAGGGGAAGGGTGTCTCCCACTATAACGATAGGGAAATCTAAAGCGAGCGTGTAAGTCAGACGGCCATCAAAGATCGGCTAACATATATAGATGGTCGTTGCATATGGATTTCAGTTTAGATACTTCCCCGCAATAAAAGTTGTATTTAAGAATGTTTCATATCTGTTAATTATAGTAATAAAGTGTAGTATTATTTCCAGATGACAACGCATGCAAATTAATAACTATAGCATTTCGAAATAAACGACCCTTCCTATCTTACGGTAAAAATTATGAAAATAAAATAATAAGTATAATAAGGGAGTTACTCTTCAAAAATACATCATAATAGCGTTGCAAATAAACAACGAGCCATTTGCTTAAGTAAACAAACAATGAAAATAAAAAATTGTGTTTCACATTTTTCGTAAGAAATACGTTCGCTTACATTAAGAATATCCATTATATTTTACTCGACAATCTATCTTTAAATAACTCATGTGCTTTGTGTCATGCTATATTTTTGTTGAAATAAATTCACAGAAACACCTGAATGGTGTTGCGTTAGTTAGGTAATGTAAAACAAGTGATCAGTGTACGTGCAGTTTATTGACTAAACATATTTAATTCCGAAGGAAATGCGTTAGCAATTATATTAAGGTAAATAATTATTCCCGATAAGAACTTGATGTATTTTTTATTTTAAAATGGCTTCGGTGAAGTGATAATGAATGAGAGTGTTAGATTGTTAAACTCAATATATTTGCGAAGATTTTGCTAAATTTGTCAATTTATACCTACAATTTCATATTTCATATCGAAACATGTTAATGTAGATATGGTATTAGTAGAAAACAGAAATAATTCTCTCCAATTCTTTAATTAATATAATTGTCGACCGGTTTCGGCTATAGGCCATCACCTGGACGCACTGTTTGAAATAACAAATTTAGTATGAACTAATTTGGAATTTTAAAATTTTTATATACTTATATACGTTAAAATATAGAATTTAAAGCTACGTCACGTATTTTAGAATTGTTGTTATACTTTAAAAACATTAATATTAAAATAAAATATAGAAGACAATATATGAGACAATGTACAAATGAATTAGGGAAACACGTTTAAAAAAAAATAATTATTCGCGTTGTAAATGTGAAAACCGACTACAATATATTTTGTTCTGTTTGGTAAAATCTCTTTAAAAATAAGCATTTTTTGTTATATTTGAGTATGTGTGTAATATAAACATATAAATGTTTTAAAATGTATGTGTGTGTTTGTTGAGATGTATGTATGTTCTTGTTAAAATAAGATGCGAATGTGTATGTATGTGTGTTTTCGTGTTAATTTAGATATGTGAAGATAGGTGGTGTGCTATACTCTAATTGCTCATTTAATAATATTACATTGTTGTTTTCCTTATATTTTTCTATTGTGTATGCTTCAAGTAACTTTAATTTTAGACTTTTATCGCATGTGTAAATTAATTTTATATTTTTTTCATTATTACCTGTGTGTCCATTGTTGACCAAATGGTGACAGAAATTAGATTTTGCTTGCTTTCTATGTTCATTAATTCTAACTTCATATCTTCTTCCCGTTTTTCCAACATACATTGCATTGCAATTATTTAATAGTATATACACCATTCTTCTGTAGTATCTTATGTATGTACTATTTATTTATTATATTCATTAAGTTGTTGTTAGATTTAAAAGTGGGTATTATATTGTATGGTTTAAAAATTTATGTATATATTAATTTGTTTGAAATATGGAAATATTATTATTTTTGTTGTTATTGTGGGTTTGTGATAGGAGGTCATTTTTCATTCTATATTTATTATTTAGATTTTCTTTTGTGTGTAATGGATTACGGCTTTTATAAATACATTTATTTAATATTCATTTTAACAAGAAAATAAATTAAATTTTAATACTATACAAGTCACACATCAAAATTAGAGTAGCTAAAGATATCACTCCTTTACAAAAACAAATATGTACCTACATAAAATTCCTTTTAAAAATTGTAATGACGTATACATCGGACAAACTTTGCAACATTTATCAGAAAGATTAAAAGGTCACACATGTTCCAGTAATATAAAATCTCTGCGAAAGCATACGACTGGAACTAAAGTTTTAAAAAAAGAAAAAAATATGAAGCTAGAGTTAATTCAAATTAAAAAAAATAGTACGTAATTCAGTAAATAACCGCCAAGGAATCGAAAGTTTATCAAATTTATACTATTAAACTTTAAACATTTTTATAATAAACTGCACTTCCATAAAATACAATGCTTTTAATTTAAACGAGTACAAAGTAAAAATATAACCAGCGCTTTATACAGACTTTAACTGTAATGAAATCCATTAGAATCTAGTAATGGCCAATTTCTAACCGCATGTACTGCATGTTATTCTATGCAGGGTAATTATCGGCAATTTAAAGTACTTTTAATTAACCTGATCTTGGAGAAAGATTCTTGGTTTTAATTAAGTTTGCGTTAGAGTGGAGCTTTTATGCCTTAAACTTTCCTTCCATTTTTGCTCATTATCTTCATGTAGGTAATAACTATAGAAAATATTTCTGGAAGGTGGTTTGCCCTTATAACATTTATGTATAGCAGTATTCTTTTCCACAAAATCTATTTTGCTAATTTAACGTTTTCCCTCAATATGTAGTTTTGTTAGCAAAAATGCCAATTATTGACTCAATAAAGCGTACGTACTGCTGTGTACTGACTGAATTAAATGAAATTGAAAAATTAATTTAACAAAGAAAAAGAAAAATAAAATTAGCTAGCTCAAAGGATAAAATTATTAAAAGAACGCACAAGAACTATTAACCTCAGAGTTATCCTCGCGAATTAAAACTTGAATCTAACCACGAAAAGTAAATTGTGAGTGAATTGTGAAGGGTTTTAAAATAAAAATAAAACAACAGAATTTTTTAACCCAAAGACGTTAATTAGCAATCAATTTATTTTTCAAAATGGGTTAAATTACAACTTGTGGAGAAAAAACCGTGAACTGAAGGTTCTGCCCTAAAATAAAAACTGCTCTTGACTCTAAATTAAAATAGGACAATGCTATTTCCTATGCAAAGCAAAAGTTTGTTTGTTCAGGAAGATAATCCTAAATCTTACAATTTCTATCCATGTGGTATCAAATTAAAATAAACTAAGTGTGGAGAAATACTAGAAATTTACAAAATTGAAAAGCTAAAAGCAAGAACCCAACTCACCCAACCGAGGTGATTGAAAATTGAAAATGAAACAGCAAAATTTGAAAAACAGAAAAATTAACTCTTTAAACCATAATGAGAAAAAAAAAACTAAAATGTATCTTCCCAAACAAAAATAATTGATGTTCTATCTATAATGTGCACAACTCAATATATTAACAATTATCACAAAAAAAAATCCTTGATTGGCTATATAAAATCAGAAACAAAATGAAATTTACAGTATGAAATGCAAAATGGCAACAAAGATATACAAAAATACGTCGAACAAGGAACCCCTTAATAAAACTCTACAATTGTTTTTTTTACGAAAAACCCTCTCTCAAAACCGTATAACGCAGTCGTATTGCAATACTCCAATATTCAATAGAATCCGCATTAAAACAATACTAGCGAACACTAGACAAATTAATGAATGGAATAATTTAAAAAAACTTAACACTTAATTAAATAAATCATACAATTAACTCTTAAACTAAAATTTATACAAAATAAAATAATTGTGAAAATTCTCGGTACATTGAATATCGGCTGAAAGATGAAAACAATAAATAACCACAATATGCAACTTAAAATACACTCAGCGGTAACGCGGGTTGTCTATACCACAGCAGTACCTATTGGGTTGATAATACGTCGTAAAAAAACGTGATCATTGCATCGCATTTACAGCTTTAATGAAGTGTTTCCTCCTACAATATTTATATACTTTTAAACCGTGTTGTAGTAAGGGCCTTATATTAACAAAACGTACCGCTGGCTTCTTTTTCTTTAAGTTGGTGTTCTGTTGTCGTGTTCATTCATAAATTGCATTATATGGCACTAGATAGAGCACGGAGTGTACACGTGTTTTGCTTAAGTGTCATTTTGAGTTAGTTTTAGTGATATAGAGTGTCATAATCATGTCATCTTACGCTAAGTGAAGTATGGGAAGTAGTTGTGACGGTTAGAGCGAAAATAACGGTCAGATAATTTTTGTTTTTTCATTAGAAACGATTAGTTTAGTTTATATGTGTGTAGAAAGAGTGGCATAAAACATCGAATAGTTTTGTGTCCTCTACGCGTGCTCCACGCGTAGAGGGGCGTGCAGTCGTTTTTTAACGACAATTGCCTTAGCTGTGACAGTTGCTATCAGCAGCGATACGATATCAGTATCGAGTACATATGTTGAGATGACTAGTTTAAATGTAAATTTATCACAAATGTCGGACGCTTCCGTGAAGGGAGGCGCTTCGTCTATTACCAATCCTACAGAAAGTAATCAGTCATTTGCTAATATTGTTAAAGAAACATGCAATAAATTTGCATTTCCAGAAAGAGACCAAGCAATTGTGTTCGACACATTAGATAATACCAAAAAGAACGAGTATATAATAGGGGTAGGCGAATTATTGGGTGCAAAAAATATTTGTTTTGCTTCTAGAATATCTAACGGTAGGGTATGCATATACCTTTCATCGAAACAACTTGTAGAAAGATTTATGAGTGAACACGGCGGCATCAAATTAAATGATATGTTCATACCGGCTCGACGATTAGTATCGCCGGCTAAACGTATAGTACTTTCAAATGTATCCCCATGTATACCGCATGAAATCATTGAATCGGAATTAAAACGGTTAGGTTTAAGAGTAGTTTCGCCAATTACATTTATTAGGGCGGGTCTTAGTCAGCCTGAATATAATCACATACTAAGTTTTAGAAGGCAGGTATATATTATAATAGATGAAAATGACACACTCCCAAATTCTATTTTACTTCAATTTAAAGAAAATTTTTTTAGAATATTCTGTAACAATGATGAACTCAAGTGTTTTCAATGTAATAAAACAGGACACATCGCTAATAAATGTCCTCAAACTCAAATAGCGCATAATAATATGCAGGAAATTTCAATAGAACCTACTTTAGCCGAAACGTCACAGTCACACAATATTTGTCCCCAAACCACCAATGTTGAAAGTAATATAAAAAAATTAACGGAAGTTCAATACAAAAAAAGAGGTGCAACTCAATCTACGGATTCGGAGGGTGCTGGAGATAAGGGAAGTGAGAATGTACCATCAGAGAACACGGTAAAGTCATTCGATGAATTTTTTGCGAAGCCAAACTTGCGGAAAAAGAAAAAGTTGAAAATAGAAAAAGCACCTGATGATAGTCAATACTTTTCTGAATTTAAGCATGTTTTTGACTCTTCCTCTCAAATACTTACGTTTGATCAAATATGTCAATTTCTACAAGAAGTTAAAGGGAAAGAAAACCCGGAATTTTTTATTAATCCATATACACCTAACACAGATGCCTTTGTCCAATTGTTAGTACATATAGTTCAAAATATGAAATCCAATTCTTTAAAAGCTAGGATAAAACGCATTATTAAGAAAATTCAAACGCGTTGTAACATATCGAATTTACTTATTGGCGAACAGGATGATCTGCTAAGTTCGTCTCAGGGTTACACAACTGACAATTCGGAACATTAAAATAAAATTCAAGACTCCTAATAAATTCAATATTATACAGTGGAATACTCAATCTGCTGTAGCCAAAAGACCGAATTTAGAATACATAATGACTAAATATAATGTTAATATATTAGTATTGTCTGAAACTTGGTATAAACCACAATCTAATGTATCATTTAAATATTATAATATTGTAAGGGAGGATCGTGCAGATGGGTATGGAGGGGTAGCTATACTTATACATAAATCTATCAAATTTCAAAAATTAAAAATCGATCGTTCAAAAATCCCGAATAATCTGATGATTTGTGGAATTAAATTAGACGATTATAAATTTTCCGTTTGCTCCTTGTACCGTACAGTTCAATGCCGTGCAACGCACGACGAGTATTTAGAACTTTTTCGTAGCATACCGAGTCCATTCTTAATATGTGGTGATTTTAATGCACACCATACCGCCTTTGGTTCTGACAAAAATGACAATGCAGGGAATATATTGATTAGTGTAATAAATGATTTAGGGTGCGTTTTTATGAATGATGGTAGTGAAACCAAAGTTGGTCGGCCAGGGGAAGTAAAATCAGCAATAGATATCAGCTTCTGTTCACCCGCTGTAGCTCCTACTTTCACTTGGTCTAGACTAGATGATCCTCATACGTCTGATCACTATCCTATACTAATAACAAGGGAAGATTCTACAGAAAACACAACTACAATATATCCCAAACGTCGGTGGAAAATAAACGAAAACAAAATGGCATCATATAAACAACATCTGAGTACCTATTCTATACCTTTTTCGCAGTTAAAATCCGTTAAAGATAAAATACATTTCTTTATTCGTTCCATTAGAGAAACTGCTGACTTAGTGTTTAAAATAAATCACCCGTTTACTATGAAAAAGAAAAACGTTCCAGTATGGTGGGATGAGGAATGTTCACAAGTTATACGCAAAAGAAAGTTAGCTCTGGAAGATTTTAAAAATAACCAGTCAATAGAAAAGTATATTAGGTACCAAGAAATCATGGCATACTCTAAGCGTTTTCTCAAATACAAAAAAAGGGAGAGCTGGAAAAAATTCTGCAATAATATAAATAAGGATATGCCGATTACAGATGTTTGGAAAAATATCAAAAAATTTCATCGATCTTGGTCAGATCATAGTGTATTAAAGACAGAAACAATCGACCAAATTCTGTGTAAATTAACTCCTGATTTTGTACAATCCAAACATACTAAAGAAATTTTACCTTCTATCGAGCATTATCTGCTCAAAGCCATTACTCTAACCGAGATGAATAACGTTCTAAAGAGTGTAGAAGATACATCTCCAGGCTTAGATGATATTAGTTATCCTATGCTAAAAAATCTTCCTGATAACTTTTAAGAACTTATTAGTGGAAATCTATAATGACATATGGCTTAGAGGTGAACCGGCTGAATTGCTTAAAGATGTGATAATTGTGCCTATAATTAAAGCACATAAAAATCCCAATATCCCTGAATCTTATCGCCCTATTGCGTTATTATCTTGCATTACTAAAATTTACGAACGCATTATAAAAGAAAGACTAGAGTGGTGGTTAGAGTCAACAAATGTATTACCAGAAAGACAATACGGTTTTAGGAAAGCTAGAGGAACTATTGATGCACTTACGGATCTAATTACTGATGTGCAGAATAACTTAGCGCAAAATGAAATTACTGGTATCATGTTTTTAGATTTTAAAAATGCCTATGGATGTGTTGATTTAAATGTACTAGAAACCAAGTTAGTAGATGTAGGAGTACCTGCATACGCCGCTAATCGCATTACTGATATCTTTCGAGACATTAAAATCTATGTCAGATCAAACAATAATGATAAATTTGGACCACGTCTTTTACCATATGGGTTGCTACAGGGTTCTAGTTTAAGCCCGTTACTATTTAACATCTACACTCGAGATTTACATAACACTCTAGCTACTGTTAATGTCATTCAGTATGCTGATGATATATGCTTATATTCAAGTACTAAAAATACAAAAAACCTTACTACGATATTGTCCACTACTGTTCGTAATTTAAAACGATGGTTATCGCACAACGGTTTAGAATTAGAAACCAATAAAACAAATATCATGTTTTTCTCAAGATCAAAGAATCTGCCTAAGGAAATAATTAAACTTGGTAACACCGTTTTCAATATTCAGACTAACGTCAAATATTTAGGGCTTCATATAGACAATAAATTAAAATGGACTACACATATAAACGAAATTAGCTGCAAGTGCGAAAGAGCTCTGAATTTAATGAGAGGAATGATGAAGGTGTCATACGGTATAGATTTTTTTACTGCTATTAATATTTATAAGGCCTACATAAGATCTGTTTTTGATTACGCCAGTTTTATTTATGCTAACACTAACAAAAATAATTTAAAAAGGCTCGACATAATTCAGAATAAGGCTCTGCGTTTATGTGCTGGGGCTATGAAGTCGACACCGATTGCAGCACTGCAAATCGAAACTCAAGAGCCTCCTTTATTTTTAAGGAGGAAGTATCTAGCACTTAAATATATATACAAACTTTTGTGTAGTGATAAGCATACTATACTAAACAAAATTAGTAGAATAGCAGTTGAAGACCTTACGAGTATATATTGGAAAAAGAAAGCTTCTCCGTTACTCGCTTCTGCTTATAGAAGTTCTTCCATGTTTCACAAAAGAATGTATCAATCCAACCCAGCCAATATTTCATTCTCTGATTTTCAAAATCATATTAACATAGTTATACCGGACTACAATAGTCAGATAAACCATGATAAAATGTTACATACATCCATTCTGAGCGACCTAGCGGATGCATTAGTGTTATATACAGACGGATCTAAGTGTCCGAATGGTTGTGGTTGTGCGTACGCAGATGACAAGGGACAATTGGCAGTAAAATTTAAGTTAGACCCTAAATCTAGTATTTATGCAGCTGAGGCGGTAGCAATTCTAGAGCGTTGAAATATGGGTTATCAACCGATCATAAGCATCTAGTTATAATGACGGACTCAATGGGCGTATTAAAATCTATTCAACAACGAAAACACATTTTTGGCTTGCACCCAATTACGGTTGAAATAATAGAAACGGTAAATCAACTAAGATTAAAATCGGTAACCGTTGAGCTATATTGGATTAAGGGACATTGTGGAATCCAGGCCCACGACGCTGTTGACGAATTGGCAAAGCAAGCTTGTAGGGATGGAGAATTATACAGACCTATTCTGACCATATCTGATTTAATATCACATTCTAAAGAAGCTATTTTAAAGGCCGATTGGGACAGATATTGGAAAGAAACATATACCGCACATATGACGCACTATGCTTTCGTGCACCCTACAACAAATACCAATTCATGGTATATAAAATATCCAATATCACGTTTCTATCGTACAACCTTATCTAGACTAAAATTTGGACATGGAAGATACCCCGCCCATCTGCACAGATTAAACATAATAGATTCACCAAAATGTATTTGTGGTTACGAACAAGGAGATTTGAACCATCTCCTCCTAGCATGCCCTAATCATTTAAATGTAATAAATGAATTATATGAATATATGGTGTTGAACTCCATCCCATTACCAACCAATGTCATAACCCTATTAAATTTAAATAGTAAACCAACTTGTGATAAGCTTGTAGAAATTATAAAAAAGGCTAAACTACTCATATAGTCCTACTATACAGCATACCCCCATCCTATTAGGTCCTCTGTGGGTTAACCCGTTAACCGTTGGCCGATTTCATGTGTGTGTTTTTTTTGGAAGTCAGTCTGATAGGCCCCAGGCTGTGAAGTGTGTATCCCTGTACAATTCTATTACGCTGGCATATGGGCTTAGATCCCGAAGGCCAAAAAAAAAAAAAAAAAAAAAAAAAAAAAAAAAAAAAAAAAAAAATTGCATTATTTCAGTTGCGAATGAAGAAAGGTTCATCTTTTCCAATCATTGATTGTCTATGAATATTTTTTAAATTTGCGTCACCTGTGCTTTGCGGGAAGTTAGAGTGTGGCAGGAGGCTTCCTACATTAAAAAACACATTAAAACAAAAAAATTAATAAACATCGTTTATTGAGCTGGGTTTATTAAAATAAAAAATATATTGTATGGATAAATTTCTTTATTATATTGAACAATTTTGTTTATTGACGGTCACGTTGAAAAAGTTAGTTTATTGTATTATCAAAACAAAGTAGTAGTAGTATTACTTATTAGAAAAAGAAATTATTAAGTAGTTTGTTAATTTAAAGTAGTATGCTATTAATTTAATTACATATTTTATTATTTCTATGAGGTATAACGTATTGTTAATACTGAGTTAATTGCATTAATAAATGAATTTATAACGGTATTGATTGTTTCCAATCATTTCACTCTAACACATACTATGTTTTACGCTTTCTCTGGAGGTATAGCGTATGCCATTGTTTCTTCAGAACTTCAGATTCACATTCTACATCGTCTCTTCTACCCAAGCATAAATGCAAATGCTTTTCTGCAACGTATTTTATCTGTTTGCATTCACAAAAGCAGTGTGCTTAGTGTTATTACAGACAAAATTAAGGTGTCTAGTAGGCTCCCTTTTCTTTTATTTCATAATCCCATTTGAAGACTTGTTAAATGCGTAATTATTATTAGATATTCAAATTACCTAACCTAGCTTTATATGTAATGAACAATAAGTGGGTGCAATATGCCTTGTTTTATGTGTAACACTAATTTTGCCGAGCTTGATACATTAGTCAGACATTTAACAGGAGGACAAATATCATTGGATGCAATGCTCTCTCAAACTGTTTTTTTTCTTCAACATCTGAACTATCGTGCGTGGTTGTCTATCGCATTTATTATTATTGATACTTGGAAATTTCTTTTAATAGAAATAGTTATTTTCATGGTATTACTGTATGGGTAAAATATAATCACACATAGTGTTATAAAGCGACTTGTCGCCTAAATAATGATAAAATGTGTAACTATAAAACATATATCCATCTAGATCAAACGATTCTCGCTCAACATGTATTAAACTCAACGACTGAAAATTTCGTTAAAGAAAAATGAACGCTGGCCCGCCCCAACTTCACCAGAACAAATAAAAAGTCAGTCTCTCGCCATCACTACGTTAGCCCGCAATGTGTACACATTAAAGCTGATTGAGCTAATCACATAATAAGTTTGTTCAGGGATGAAGTTATACATGACCGTAGCGATCTCACTTACTAACCCTACTAATAATGGACATTAGGACGGAAAGCTCGGAGCGGGAATATGTTCGTAGGTCCATGCCTTCGCCGTCGCCCATAATACCGATGAAAACAGTGTGGACGAAGTTTTGTGGCTAAATATTCTGCTGACCACCATCATTTCGTTAAAATAGCCAATACTTCGCGGTTACGAGCTCTCGACTGCTCTCAAGTTGTTCTAAATACGGGGCGGTACGACGTCAAACGTACTCAATTTGGAGGGTTAGAAATAACACTTGTTAGCATGAAAAGCGAAACAGATACATAGGAACGGTTGTTATATTGTGAATATATCGCTAAATACAATCGTATATGTAAGTCGTCTGCTGCTTATTATCATCTTTGACGAACGAGGTATCAAACAGTAATTCAATTAGTGTTAGATTCTCTGGATACGGCGCGACTGATTTGCAATTATAGTTGAGGAACTGCTTTATGACGCAACGAAAATGAAATTTGAGCTACATTTTAGTTGCTATTGTCTGCACACTGAATAACTGAACTCCGATCGGGTTTCAATCAATTTCTGTAACAATTTTATTCAGTATTATACCTATTGAAGCGCTTTTGCTTTCTGTAGTATTTTCTGTTTGTTCCTTAATTTTTTTGCATGTAAATATATTTAGTAATGATATAGAATAAATGATTACGTATTAATAAAAAGGATATAACAAAAAAAAATAGGATATAAAATGTCTTAGTAAATAACCAGATTTTGTCCTTTAGGTAGATATATATGTTAGAGAAGTTACTAAAGTATTAAAAGAATGTAGCAATCTTATAGATAAGGGGCTAAGTTTTAAACTTAAAATTAATAATCCTAAGATATCACATATGTATTGTTTGCCTACTGCCAAACCAGGCAATTCATATAGACCTATTGTGTCTAATATTGACTCTCCCACTTATGCAATTTCTAAATGGTTAGTACAAGAGTTTAACCGATTTAAATTTGAAATAGATTTTTTCATAAAAAACACAAAAGAACTTATAGATAAACTCTACAATTTTCAAATTTCCTCTGGAGATAAATTAACATCTCTGTTTCCAAATGTTCCTATTAACATAACTTTGCAAAATCTTGAATCTTTCTTAATTTTTAACAACGTTGCTTTTGATAAAATTCTTGAATACATTAAATTAACGAAACTGTGTATGGAACAAAATATCTTTAGCTTTAATAATAAGTTTTATAAACAAACATTTGGAACTGCAATGGGTAACCCACTCTCTCCTTTTTTAGCAAACCACTTCCTAAATTATTTTGAAGAAGATATTATAAGTAAATTTCCTTCTTTCCCTAAATTGTGGATTAGATATGTAGATGATATTCTTGCTGTAATACTACTTGATTTTGATATAGATATTTTCCTTAATTTCATTAATAATCAGTATCCGTCAATAAAATTTACGTTTGAAATTGAGGATCAACACAGTTTACCATTTCTTGATTTATTACTTATAATTAAATATAATACATTCCACTTTCATATACTTACATGGAAAAGCTACACACACAAACAATTATATACAGAACTTATCTTATACAAGCTATAAACAAAAATACACAACATCCTTTTTCTTAATAACTAGATTATTGAACATACCGCTTTCGGAAGATAATTTTAAAAAAAAATTAGAATATATATATAGGTATATCATATAGCAGAAATGAATGGTTACAAGAAAAGTGTGATGGATAAAATTAGTGGAGAAAAAGTTTTTGCAGATTTAACTTTAATAAGTTATGGGTTAACCAGATATTAAACTTGTGTAAAAAATAAAATCTTAGTCCGGCTTTTCAAAATTCTAATACTCTAAAAAATAAATTAAAATTTAATATTGAAATTATTGATTTTAAAAAATGTTCTGGGATTTGTAAGATCAAATGCGTTGTTTGTAATAAAGTATGTATAGATCGCACAAAGAGGAATGCGGAGATTAGATTTAAAGAGCATTTATATCATATTAAGAATCACAATGCCGATAAATCCGCTTTTGCGTATCATTTTGTTAATACAGGACATACTTTTTCAATTGATGATTTAGAGTTAATTAAGTCTTCAAATTGTAAGAATCTTAATATATGGGAAGCTATTTATATGAAAAAACATTAATAGCTTGCTCAATACTGATTTAATACCCCTTAATTACAATATTTAGAATTTATTGAATATAGTAGTCCTTATGATTAATTTTTGTAACCTAGGATATACTTACTATATTTACGCATTTAGTATTTGACAATACACTTGTATGTACACCTGAAGATGTTAGATTAGCTAACGAAATGTACATTGTGTTTTGAAGATTAAAGAATTTGTGAGACTGAAGTTTATTGGTATTTCCTGTTAGTTTTTAAATTATTTGACCTTTTTTGAGCAATTTCACAGTATTTTAAAATGGCTATGAATGATATACTGAACGGTGGACGATTCGAACACTTGCCATAATTTATAATGTTTACGCATTTTTTTTGGCATATATAGCAAAAATTTCGTTTAAATATGTAAGAATTTTAGAAATAAGCGTATTTTAGGTCTAACCATGATTAATTTCAACTTTTTAATACATTATGAATGTTTACAGGATAAACCTTCTTAATTATAGCTATCTGTCACGCTATTAATGATATCTTTAATTTAGTTTGTTGGAATTGTTATTTGTAACAATAACATTTTAATATAAAAACATTTTTTGCTGTCTTGTTGAAAACTTGCATTTGTTTATCCACCACTATCCATAGCCATCTTAAAATACTGTGAAATTGCAAATAGAAAATCAGATATTTTAAGAACTGATTAAATAAAATATCAAGTGTGATATATCATGTTAAAGGTAATTTTATGTGCTTTTGAATAGTGTAAAAATATATAGGGTGTTCCATATAAAAAACAGAAGTCTTGATAATATCTCAAAAAATACGAGTTAAAAAAACAAAAAATATAAAATATAAATATAAATCAAGCATTTTCACAAATTAAAAAGTTACAAGGGCTTTTAAAAATTGCATATTTTACGAAAACACTCTGTATCTCTTATACTATGGAAGATATAAAAATACGGATTTCACTAATCGATTTCTCTTTAAAATCGAGATCCAGACACATAGGTCAGATTTTGTCTACTTCCTTTAGAAAGTTCCCTATTAAAAGTGTCGAATTTGGCCCACCCTGTACAGTTAATATTTTTAAATTAAAATAATTAATCGAAACTACTATAGTGATTCAATTAACATCTGATGTTTAATAAATTTTGAATGTTGTACAAACCATTGCTCACCGTCAATAACTAAAAATTGTTGTGTCAACTCGAAATTTGTTGACTGAAAGTTTTCTTTTTTGTAGTGTATTTTTGACGAGCATTTCTTAAATACTACCACGATGTATACTTCTATGTTAATTATGTGTTAAATGACTAAAGGACTAAATGAAAATTAATTTTAATTTGGTTTTCCACACACATTTTCGGTTTTTCATAAAGTAACGTTTCTGTTTGATGTATAGTCATGGGATTCGTTCATCAAAAAATACCTATAATTTTACCATGTCATAAATCAATATATTTAATCTAGAATTTCCTAAAACAAATATGCAATGCCCTTAATATTTGCTGCATGTTTTATGATAAGCTACTGACTTACGTATACATTAGTAATGCAAATCACACTTGATGTTATTTTTAGAAGGTAGATAGTTGGTTTTATAAGCAAATTCCTAAGGATAAAATTCTTTAGTCTCGCAATATTCGGTAAACGCGCTTCCAGCATGTTAAATACTTTCGAAGAGAAAACTTTGATGTCTTATAGGTAAGGTACTTTGTAGGAATATTCGCACAAGCATAATACCAATCCCGCAGAGGCTATAATAAAATGTTTACTTTACGATACAAATCTATTCTTTGATCTTTTCGTAGAAATTGTTTACCGGAGTCTATATTTTGTAAATTTATTTGCTATTCCGGTTTTGCGTAGTTTGTCTAGTAGTACAATTATGTTGTATAAATTGCCTCCAGTAGTTTGCTCATATAAGTTTTAAACTGCTTTTGTAGTAGATTGAACTAGAGAAGTCACTATTACTTTATTGCTGATTTAATTTGCAGTATTTTGTAGAGTACGTTCGACAACGAAAGCAGCGATCTTAGCTTAAATTGAAATAAAAATTATTAGGGAGGAAAAAATTAGGCAAAGGTTCACAAAGATAGCGAATGTTTAAAATATTCTGATAGAAATGAAGTAGAGGATATGCGCTATACTTATATTTATTATTAAACAAAAACATTTAATTCAATGCATACATTTTATAAAAGTAAGCTTGCCACGAATCGATCGCAGAGGTAGGATTACGTCATCGTAACAAAAGCATATTTTACGGAATAAACAAGTGGTCTGGTTTAATATTTAACCACTATTATATGTATGTATATGTATATTGCAAGGGTGATATTACACTGCGACCTAACAGATCTATTATGTCCCCTGTTCTTACTGTTCTACAGATGGCCTCCCAATGCTATTCCTTTCAGAAAGTGTAGGATATCAAAAGGCTCCAAGTTAGGTAAGTCTCCCTTTTCGATTTCACGTGCTCCCATGTGCAACGCCCGTGAGTTGCATAGTGCTACGCAATTTGAGAGGGGATGGATGCCATCTTATTCCCCAATCTGCTGCAGGCGTTTTGCTCCTCCCTTTGTTCCTTCCTTGTAAGGTACGCTCACTTTGGAAGTGGAAGGCCCTGCTCCAATTGCTTTCTCCAATTCCTTTCTCCATGGTTGATCCCACGAGTAGCTAGGGAAGAAAAGGTCCACTTCCACAGAGCCCCGCATACAGAGGTGAGGCTAAATACAATGGGGTGCGCCAGGTGCCCCAAGGTTGGACAAGTAGACTGGTCTTCTATCCAGCCACGCATCCCATCAGCCTAGTCCGCCACCTTAGGATTTAGGTTTTTGTTGAGGTTGTCTCCTCTCGGTCCGTGCAGTTAAACCGAGACCCGCCTTTCGTGACCTGGTTTAACAGTTGGGCTTTCAGTAGCCGAAAGCAACAACTGACATCGTTGTAGAATCCTGTGCAAGGCCTTAGCCACAACACGACAGCTCGTGCGAGGGGGAGTGGTTGACGGCAACGGTCTTCATTCACCCTGCTCCGGTTTTAGGCAGAGAGGATGAACTTATAGCCGCCACTAACCATCTCGTCTTGAGCGAACCCTGACAAGATGGCCTTTCTCCTATACACCACCTCGGGGACGCGCCTAGTAGATACTCCCAACCCCCAGGTAACCACTACTATCCCAGCCATATAAAAATAAATATTCCATTTTTACTTTGTTGCCCTATTGGGTAAATCAATATCCATATTACCAAATAGAACTTGATTGTAAAACGTTTTCTCAAATGTTTTCCATATATGACAGTTATATCCATCTAGGGATAGAGTTGCACTACTAGTTTTCTTAAAAGATGGCGGAATATGTGTAAGTTTGTCGGCAGGTATGTATAGAGCTTCGAGACAAAAAAATACATAACCAATTTGGGCATCAGAAGTATCCGAACATTATTTTAATCTTCGAAATTTCACCGCTAGAGGGAGGTACCTGCTATGTTCAATCGCAAAATCAGTATTATCTCAGGAAGCTAGGTTGAGCTAGTTAGTTTTGGATAGATGGCTTGAAAGCTGAGTTGATGTCCTATTATTTTGTTTAATGAACTTTTTTCGTATCTGCCAGAATAAGAAGGAGGGAATCAAATCAAGTGTTCAATATGTAAATTTTCGTATCTCCTCAACCGTTCAACCAATCTGAATATTTTTGGGCTCGTTGGAGGGAGCATTTTATGGATTTTTTTAGAAAAAAAAACGTTCTAACACTTAGCTTGAAATAGGTGTACTATAGGGAATATTTTTTTAGACACGTCATGGGTTCATGGATTACTAAGGATTTCGCAAGAAGGGAGATTTTGACCTGGTTAGATAAAGAAAGTGCAGAGAAGTGGAAGGCGACTGAAGCTCAACTCCATACCAAAGCGCTACTCCAACGATTGTGTAATTGAACTTCGCATAATCAGTGAGGATTGCTTTCTGACCAGTAGTGCATGTTGTGTGTATTGACTTTCCCTGCACTGGAAAAAGTCCCTTTGTCAGTCCAGAATATCTGCAATAAGAAATGTTGGTTTGTACTCAACATCCCCAATAGCCACTGGGAATAGTCCAATCGTTGGTTGAAATCGTCATCCTTTAATTTTTGATGTAAGATGACGTCGTGAAAATGAAATTTACGATCTTTGTGAACTGTAGAATACGACAATTTTATTTAAATCCTTTGCCAAAGTCCGAATGGGTGGGTTAGCAGTAAGATAGGCTAAGACGTTCATGATATTTACTTCGTTTTTCGATCTACGCATTCTATTTCAAGCAGTAATTGACGGTTCTGTACAATATGTTGAACATATTTACTACTATAGGCCAGAAAACTTTGCTAATATGTGTTTTAAACATCACGACGTGATGATTTACGGTGTTGTGATACAATTTTGACGTAAATCTACTACTACTTCATCTGTAACTGTATCGACTTTGTATAAAATAAATCTTTCATTCACGTAAAACATTTTGTACATTTATCCCCATTGAATGCGGAAAATTATCCAAAAAAGTAATTTTTACCAACAAAAGTTATCTAAATTTTTTAGTGTGTGGGTGAGTTCTTAATAGATAGTGCCGAATTAATTCCAATGTGCATAAGTTGTTTCGGATATTCCATGTTCAAATTGTAGCAGAATAACAGGCTTTAAAGCGTCAAAAGAACAACAAAACAGATTTTCTAATATGAATTAATACCACGTACTACCCAATAAGAACATAAACGTTAAAAAAACGTTGTTCTTAACGGTAACCGAACGTTTCGTAACGTTTATAAACAACGTCGAAGCGACATATCTATGTCCCGACAAAATACGTTGACAAAAAGGTTACTTATTAAGCGTTATTTCAGTTCATATGCTAATGTTATTTTAACGTTTAATTTTTAATAGAAAATATCGTTAATAGAAACGTTTAGCACAAGCTGTATTTTAACGTTTTAATAAACCACCTCTGTAAAACGTAAACAATCGGTTTACAGGTAACGTAACCTCACGTTAACCCTTTGTTAGTGTGGTGGAGTATGCATACCCCAGTATGTTTGCCTACATACTGTGGTTATGGCAACTACACCACACTAACGAAGGGTTAATGAAATTCTATATCAAACCTTTATAACCACGTAGTAGTAACGTCACATCTGCGTAATTTAGTGAGGTGCCGAATGTATGAAAATCAATAGTATGTGGTGATAACAAAAAATTGTTATAGATTAAAAGTCATAATGTCCAATACTAAATTAAATTTTATTTTAATTAAATCATTCAATGATCACATCATAGTATTGAACTCATGATAAGCTCTTCAATGAAACATAATGCTTCTTCAGAAAAACTAAAATTTAATTACCTATAAATATAATACAATGCAATAATAACAATAATAACAATAATAATAATAAAAAGATAATAGAATTCTTTACCAAAACTAAGAAAGTAACGAGGTCATTTCATTTATAGATATATACATTTTCCCTTTTTCTGCACATCCAGGTCTTTACCTAAACAGTCCATTGGGGCGTATATTTCAACCAGTCCTTCACTGCACTTTCTGCTGTATGTATGTATTGTTAATTGTAACTTTAAATGGAATACTCAAACAACAGGTTATCATAAGTAACACCAAGGACTACAGGCTGTAAATTTTAGGAATATTATATAAGTTAATGTTTACTTTGATTGGTTTCCTAGATTTTTGTATTACAAACGAATGAAAGTATTTAATACTCACTGTATATTGTTACTATAGTTCCGTATTATCTCTGGTTCCCGTTTTGTGTAAAACTAAGTGTTCCTTCCCTTCCAGTTATGCTTCACTGCAAACGACGTCATGTAACAGTAATTAGAATAATTTCTTTTACACAAGAATCCAGATTTTAGAACCATCAGCATTCGCTAACCTATATATATTGAAAATAAAGTAAGAAGGTGGTGTTTACTAAGAAACCAGGTTCCTCAAGAACAAATTTTAGAATATAGTTAAATTTTCTGACATTAGTGTTCTTATTTTAAGATGGCTACTATGCTGTTTTGCCAATTGTGTATATGCATATACATAATTATACGTGCAATGTGCGTCGTATATGCAATATAACCAGGATAGACTTAATTGACGGCGGGTACCTAGCTACTCACCGTTTAGTTAAATACACTGATTGTTGCGTATCACATATTAATATAAAACTTTGTTATAAAGATAAAGAAAGTTCTAACACTAGACTAGCGTAGTAGACATGTAACTGCAAGCAACTGCAAGTGCACCGTGCACGTTGCAGATTGCGCAACAGAGGTGGAAGAGTTTATTTGAAATGGGGGAGGGATGATACATTCATCAGTAGTGCAGTTTTAATACAATAATTGTGTTACCTATTGTTAAATACATTTTGCATTCATTCATGCAAAAGCACATCTTAAAACAAACAAATTTAACACCATTTTATTTTAACTATACTTATACTTATGCGTTGGATTGCAGTTAATAGTTTTTCATATTTCAACGTTGCTTTTTAACGTAGAGTAAATGGTGAAACTACGTTTTATTTTATGTTACTTGAAAATGCGTTACGTTTCAGTTAATAATTTTTCATTTTTCAACGTTGTCTTTCAAACGTCTTTCAACGAGTAAAACGGTGTGAAACTACAACTTCATATTTTAATTATATCTAAACTATGCGTTACATTTCAGCCACTAATTTTTCATTTTTCAACGTTGTCTTTCACGCAGAGTAAACGGTGTAACTAAAACGTTTTATTTTAGTTATATTTAAACTATGCGTTACATTTCAGTTAATAATTTTTCATATTTCCACGTTGTTTTTAACGTAAATAAGCAGTGAAACTATAACGTTTTATTTTAGTTATATTTAAACTATGGATTACATTTCAGTTAATAATTTCTCATATTGTAACGTTGTTTTATAACCTAAAATAAACGATGCAACTACAACGTGTTATTTTAGTTAATTTAAACTATCCGTTAGATTTTTTAGTTAATATAACGTTTCTTCAATGTATAGTTTAAAATTGGTTATATAATAAACGTGTTACTAATAACCATTAACGTTGTTGCAACCATACAACGTTAAATTCACGTAAATGTAACCAACTTGTTCTCACTGGGTAATAGTTA